>ONZH01016902.1:0-55685 GCA_900303285.1 Rhinella marina | reverse complement strand
GAGGAGGAGGATGAGGAGGAAGAGGAGGAAGAGAAGGAAGAGAAGGAGACTGTTGGCAAGACTGAAGAGGGTACCTATGCTCATTCCTTCTTATCTGTTGAGCATGTATGGGCTGAAGAGGAGGAGTTGGAGGAGGAGGAGGAAATGGATAGTCAGCCTATTGAGGAGATTATTGCGTGTTGGGACTCTGGCGCACATGGCTGACTTCATGTTAGGCTGCCTTTCCCGCGACCCTCGCGTTAGAAGCATTTTTGACAACACCGATTACTGGGTGTTCACCCTACTGGACCCCAGGTACAAGCAGAACTTTTCCACTCTCATTCCTGTAGGGGAAAGGAGTATGAGAGTGAATCAATATCAACAGGCCCTAGTGCACAAGCTGAAACTATCCTTCCCATCTGACACCGCTAGCGGCAGAGGACGTAGTTCTGTTGGCCAACTTGCGGGGGAGAGGAGGGGAGCAGGCAGCTTGTCAAGCACTGGAAGGGGAACACTCTCCAAGGACTTTGCAAATTTTATGGCACCCCAGCAAGACTATGTCACCCGCCCCCCAGTAGGGGGAGCTGTTCAGAAAGATGATGAGGGAGTACCTAGGTGACCATACCAACATCCTGCGTGATCACTCTGCTCCATACAACTACTGGGTTGCACAGCTGGACACATTGCCCGAACTGGCGCTGTACGCCTTGGAGGTGGCGGCCTGCCCTTCCGCTACCATGTTGTCAGAGTGGGTCTTCAGTGCAGCTGGTCACATCATCACTGATAAGTGTACACGCCTGTCAACTGACAGTCTGACTATTATTGAAATGAATAAAGCCTGGATTTCACCGGAATGCAAATCTACAGTGGGGGAAAGCAGCTCAACATGAAGATTCTTTATGTATCCTCTCCTCCTTCTCTTCTTACACAAACGCTGAGCCAACAGGCAATGTTTCTGAGGGCCAACTGGCACTCTATACAAACAATGTTTACGAAGGCCACCTACAGGCCCTCTCTCCAATAAATTTTTTAGTAGCGTCAACTACAGACACTCAAAAACAATTTTACAGGAGGGTCAACTACAGACACTCCAAAAACAATTTTACAGGAGGGTCAACTACAGACACTCCAAAACAATTTTTTAGGAGGGTCAACTTCAGACACTCCAAAACAAATTTTTGGGAGGCTCACCTACAGCCATTTGACTGCAATCTCAGTCTGACCAAGGCATTGGTGGTGTCACCGCCATGCTGTGTCAGTGTAAAATTTTATGTGCTTCACCTACTACCTGAGTGTAACATGGTCACTCTGTTGTCACCGCAATGCTGTGTCAGTGTAAAATTTTATGCTTCACCTGCTACCTCAACTAACTTGGTCACTTGCTGGTGTCAACACTAGAGTGCGGCTACTATACCGCACACAAAAGAATTGTTCACTGCACTGTAGTATATATAACTGAGAGAAAAAAAGGAAGTTTTAGACTGCGGCTATTTTACCGCAAACTACTACATTTGTCAATGGACTGTAGTACATATAACTGAGATAAAAACGTAGTCTTTATATGGCGGCTATTTTACCGCAAAGCACTCCATTTTTCACTGGACTGTAATACATATAACTGAGAGAAAATACGTATTTTATAGACTGACGCTGTTGTACAGCACACTAGAGAATTTTTCATTGGACTGTAGTACATATAACTGAGAAAAAAACGTAGTCTTTATATGGCGGCTATTTTACGGCAAAACACTCCATTTTTCACTGGACTGTAATACATATAACTGAGAGAAAATACGTATTTTATAGACTGACGCTGCTGTGCAGCACACTAGAGAATTGTTCACTGGACTGTAGTACATATAACTGAGAAAAAAACGTAGTCTTTAAATGGCGGCTATTTTACCGCAAAACACTCCATTTTTCACTAGATTGTAATAACTGAGAGAAAATATGTATTTTATAAACTGACTCTGCTGTACAGCACACTAGAGAATTGTTCACTGGACTGTAGTACATACATGTGAGAAAAAAAAAGTAGTCTTTAGATTGCGGCTATTTTACTGCAAACCACTCCATTTTTCACTGGGTTCTAGTACATATAACTGAGAAAAAACGTAGTCTTTAAATGGCGGTTACTTTACCGCAAACTACTCCATTTTTCACTGGACTGTAGTACATATAACTGAGAAAAAACGTATTTTATAGACTGACGCTACTGTACAGCACACTAAATAAAAAAGCAGCAAAAATGAGTACTGAGAGGACTTGGTGCAATTTCTTTTGGGTCTCTGTGGACCACGTGCTGTCCCTTCTACCACCAGTGCACAGCATGCAGCCAAGATGGTGGTAGCTGCACTACAAGTCCCAGCCAGCAGCCAGGAGGGGGCCAAAAAAAATGTTGTTGTAGCCCTTAGAAGGAGCGTTGGGTTCTTTGTGGATGATTCCTGCCTAACCACATTCTAATTTCACGCCCTAACAGTGTGCAGCCAAGATGGCGATGGCTGCACTACAAGTCCCAGCCAGCAGCCAGGAGGAGACCAAAAAAAAAAAAAACATGCTTGTAGCCCTTAGAAGGGCTGTTGGGTTCTTTGTGGGTGATTCCTGCCTAACCAACATCTAAATTCAGGCCCTAACACTCTCCCTGACAGACAGCAGCTCTATCCCTAATCTCATGCAGGCGGCGTATGACGCGAGCTGCGTGGGACCAGATTCTTATATTCCCAGGTCATCTGATCTGGCCAGCCAATTCCTGCTATCGACTTGTAGGGGCCCCACATGATGCTAGGAGGTACCAAAGACTCTACTGCATGTTGATTGGCTGAAAAAAGGCGCCTAACATGCAGGAAGAGGAAGTTGGCATTTCCTCGAGGATCGCGATATGCTTGTCCGAGTAGCGAGCATATGCAAATACCCTAATACTCGAACGAGCACCAAGCTGGGACAAGCATGTTCGCTCATCTCTAATTATAACCCCTCTCTAACTTCTTCCAGAACCCCCAAGTAATTGAAAATATTTCTAATTTGTCAATATTTTTTCCCATAATATAACTTTTACACTTCCTCTTGGTCAAAATTAACCAAATTTTAACAATGTATTTTATGCCTTTGTCCAGTTTATGATCACTGTAAATGAGTTACATCTTCTAAAATATTCCTTGTTTTAAGCTTTCTGTTTCTGAGCTTTCTTCTTTGCTTAGACTATTAGCCTAATTGGTTTCCTTCTACCATATATATATACTAGCAGAAGGACCCGGCTTCGCCTGGGTATATTTCATCTATTTCATTGAATGTTTCTGTGTGTCGTTGCAGAGAGAAAGTCATCCTCCCTCCCATCCCTGCAGCTGACAGATGTTGATTTTTACCTTCAATTGTTCAATCTCCATTGGCTGCGGAGTGGGAGGGGTCATGGCCTGACTGAGTCGGGGGCGTGACGTTGCAAGACCTGGGGAGGGGTTTTAAGTCCTTCTTTTGATGGTGGCCAGAATTACAGGTCGATGCCATGGTAATTTATGAGGACACGCCATGGGTAACAGTGGAAGAAAACATTGCTTTGCACGGGTATATTTAATCTATTTCATTTAATGTTTCTGTATGTTGTTGCAGAAAGAAATCCAACTTCCCTCCCACCCCTGCAGCTGACAGAAGTTGATTTTTACCTTCATTTTTTCAATCCCCGTTGGCTGTGGAGTGGGAGGGGGCGTGGCCTGACAGTCGGATGCGCGGTTTCGCGAGATCTGGGGCGGGGGTCAGAGTGGCATGAATTATAGGTCAATGACATGGTAATTTATGGGGACCCGCAATGGGTAGCAGTGGAAAAAAAATCTTTTATTAGTACTGAATGGTCGGAGTCTAAAATTAGTCAATTTCATCTACGATTTTTGTGTGTCGTTGCAGAGAGAAATTCACCCTCCCACCCCTGCAGCTGATATTTTTTTAATCCCCTTTGCCTGCGGAGTGGGAGGGGGCGTGGCCTGGCAGAGTTGGGGGTGTGGATTATCAAGATGCTTCGAACGGTTGTAGTCTGAAATTAGTCTATTTCATCTAAAATTTTGTGTGTCACCCTCCCACCCCTGCAGCTGACAGAAGTTTATTTTTCCCTTCATTCTTTCAATCCCTGTTGGCTGCGGAGTGGGAGGGGGCATGACCTGACAGAGTTGGGGGTGTGGCTTAGCAAAGCGCTTCGCATAGGTGATTTAATCTATTTCATTTAATGTTTCTGTGTGTCGTTGCAGAATGGCTGCAGAGTGAGAGGGGGCGTGGCCTGACAGAGTTGGGGGCGTGACTTAGCAAGACGATTTGAACAGTTGTAGTCTATAATTAATCTATTTTATCTAAAATTTTTGTGTGTCGTTGCAGAGAGAAATTCACCCTCCCACCCCTGCAGTAAACAGAAGTTTATTTTTACCTTTATTTTTTCAATCCCCGTTGGCTGCGGAGTGGGAGGGGGCGTGGCCTTACAGAGTCGGGGCCTGGCTTAGCAAAACGCTTCACATAGGTGATTTAATCTATTTCATTTAATGTTTCTGTGTGTTGTTGCAGAATGGCTGCGGAGTGAGAGGGGGCGTGGCCTGACAGAGACGGGGTGTGGATTAGCAAAAGGCTTCGAATGGTTGTAGTCTATAATTAGTCTATTTCATCTAAAATTTTTGTGTGTCGTTGCAGAGAGAAATTTACCCTCTCACCCCTGCAGCAAACAGAAGTTTATTTTTACCTTAATTTTTTTAATTCCCATTGGCTGCGGAGTGGGAGGGGGCGTGACTTGACAGAGTCGGGGGTGTGGATAAGCAAGACTCTTCGCATGGGTGTATTTAATCTATTTTATTTAATGTTTGTGTGTGTTGTTGCAGAAAGAAAGTCAACCTCCCACCCATCCCTGCAGCTGACAGAAGTTGATTTTTACCTTTTATTTTTTCAATATCTGTTGGCTGCGGAGTGAAAGGGTGTGTGGCCTGACAGAGTTGGGGGTGTGGCTTAGTGAGACCTGGGGCGGGAGTTTTAAGTACTTCTTTTAGGGTGGCCTGAATTAAAGGTCAATACCATGCTTATTTATGAGGCCACGCAATGGGCAGCAGTGGAGGAAAACATCTTTTATTACTACTGAACTGTAGTAATAGAAAAAAAACATAAGTTATATTTATGGTAACCGGAATACCTTTAACAGTGTCAGTAAATAGAAATGGATGAGATCCTCAGCTGCTGATAATTACCTGGTTGTTATGGAAACCTGCCCTCCCTGTGTGTGCCTTTGCAGAGAATGGCAGTTGGAGTTTAAAACCAAAGTTCCCAGTTGTAATGTTGGCTAATGGAGATCATATTTTGGGAATATCTCAGGAACGGTATGTCCTAGAGAGATGAGACTTGGTCTAAAACCTTCCCGGACACCTGATGTACCTGTGTGCCGAATTTGGTGAAAATCGGTCCAGTAGTTTGGTCGCGCATAGAGAACAGACAGACAGACAAACAGACAGACAGAAACTCATTTTTATATTATTAAGAGATAAAATAAGTCCTGTACAGAACTAGTAGCACCTGTGTGTGATGGCATACTGCAAGTACAACTGTCTATAATTTCTATTAATGCTTTGATTCTTCATAAAACACATGTTCAGTCTTTGGTCTTGGAATTCTCTATCTTTTGTTTTACTCTTTAATCTTACTTTAATGTTATAGACCACCAAGGAAACCACATGTAATAGCATATACTTAATGGGGTGTGAATCGGGACCTTGTAATTAGACTTGTAGTCCAGCAAAATCAGGTACAGGCAGACAGAAAAATTCAAGTGTCTCTGCTTTATTGAGCCAAATCCAAAAACACAGGTACTTAACAGGATTGCTTTAGCATAACAATCAAACGAAAATGTCCTTAATAGCAGGTTTTTAGCTCCAACAAAATCCAACACTGGTTCTCACCAAACGTTCAGGCTTTTCAAACTCCAATAGGTCTTTTCTTCAGACAGCACACACACACTGCACTCCGGCAGTGTGCTCCTTATCAGACTGAGAGCCCCCACCTGGAGCTCTAGACAGGTAAAATAGATGGAGCGGAGCATGGGAGCGACCTTCCAGGATCCAGGTATTCCGGGTATTACCTAAATCCTGGGGCTAAACTCCAGTTAGGGAAACAAAACATATACAATTCCATGCTTTACATCACTGAACATAGTTACCTTAAAGGAATATACCTTCCATCCACTACTTTACCAGCTGATTGTTTACAGGGGTTATTCCATGAATAATGTAAAGAATAAAAATCAGACATCATATGGTACATCACAACCTCCTTTAACAAAGCTAGAACCAGCCCTGCACATAACATGGATCCAGAGATCTTCCCATTCATTGATCTAAATGCTCTGCTAGCGTTATATTAAGTGTCCTTTCTGCTGTGCTTATATTAAGTGTTTATCTATTCTGCAGCAGCTTTCTCCCTGTCAAAGCTCAGGAGGCAGTTGAATGGTGATACTCAGCATGTGCGGCCATATCAGTGAGCAGGACAAAGGAATAAGAAAATAAAAAAACAGCAGGTGGTGCTCTACAGATACATTTTATTGAATAACTCAATCGCTATACAACATTTTTAATTATTATTATTATTATTTTATTTATTTAGACAGAAATAAAAAACACAGTAAACAAGAAACTATTAACAGACTTGGACAGAGGGGTAGAGGACCCTGCCTGTTAGAGATTACATAATTATATGTAAATACAAAAGTATTCAGATCCAGGTGCTGGTTTGAAAACTGTAGAATATTTTTTGTGGGACAACCCCTTTAATCTATACAATCTCTAGATAGAAAAAGTACTCTGTCCGTGGGTTATATCTGGCATGGCAGGTCATCTCTAGTGAAGTAACCAAAGCCACTATTTTAGGAAGAGAGTCGCCATGTTCCTCTAATCCTATGCAGCCCTTTTAATCTGTGTTCATTTAATTAAGAAAAAAAATGAATTTGACAATAATAGACTGCTACAAGTAAAATGGGAATTATAGAATTACCATAAAAAATGACACTTTCTACAAAAAATATTATAGCTATTCATTAGTGGTAATATGCATTTTCATGCATCTCTATTCCAGCTGTGCATTCATACACTTTACTGATAGATTCAAAAATTAACATTTGAAAAACGTAATTAGAAATTTCATTAAGCAATCAGCCTTTGCTAATATTCACTGTTGTCTTAAAATTTCAACTATCCAGTGAAGAAGACTCTTAAGGCTTAATGCAATGAATATTCATGCTTCTCAAATCAGCTGTCTGGTGAAGCAGCAATTGAAGTTACCTGTGAGCACAGCGTGGTCACACCTATAAAAATTGTTAGTTCAGGCATAGAAAAATAAAAATTAAAAGAAATTATTTGTATATTGTACTCTGAGCTGAATTAACCTATGAATAAAAAAATATATGACTTACTGAATATGTAGGACATTTGATAATATAGGACCTGTCCTGATTAAAAGTTTATAGTCTTCTTGCCATGTTTGCAACAGGACCAATGACAGAGAGTTATATGTGGATACTGGTGATTTGAGAAAAGGCTTGGGATGTTAATGAAAAAGTTGAGGAGGTAAGGGTTTACAAGTGTGACCCAGAGCAATTGCCAGGATTGAAACCGTCCTTGTGGTACTTGTCAACCATTTTGCATGCAGGATTAAAGCAAAGATCGGCCACAAAGGTATGTGTGTATGTGTTTTTAAGTACCATTCCAAGCTTTACAAGACATTTGGTAGTCATAAATCTTCTAACAGCCTGCCTTTAACGGTTGCACTTCGGCACATGATATCCATTATTTATGAAGACCAATTGAGCCTTATGCCAGGTTATTCAATATCGAAAAAATATTTATTGTTTATCCAGTTTGCAGTGAGATTAGCAATATTGGCAATATATGCTCTAGTCTAAACATGTCATTAAAAGGAAAAGATAATGCACAGAGGAAACAAACTATGTAAACGTTATCTCATCAGCTTGTATATCAGCAAGTATATTAGTTGTCAGGTCATTGCCCCTTCATCCAAATACCAGAACACAAGTCAAATGAAATACATATATAAGCAAGGGTGTCCAGGGCCCAGAATGTTGCAGTAGAGGGGACTATTCCATCCGGTTTGCGTTTAGTTGGATAATCATTTATTTATCAACAGAACAATGACCCCAAGCACACCTCCGCGCTGTGTAAGGGCTATTTGACCAAGAAGGAGAGTGATGGGGTGCTACGCCAGATGACCTAGCCTCCACAGTCACCAGACCTGAACCCAATCGAGATGGTTTGGGGTGAGCTGGACCGCAGAGTGAAGGCAAAAGGACCAACAAGTGCTAAGCATCTCTGGGAACTCCTTCAAGACAGTTGGAATACCATTTCAGGTGACTACCGCTTGAAGCTCATCAAGAGAATGCCAAGAGTGTGAAAAGCTGTAATTAAAGCAAAAGGTGGCTACTTTGAAGAACCTAGAATATAAGACATATTTTTCAGTTGTTTCACACTATTTTGTTAAGTATATAATTTCACATGTGTTAATTCATAGTTTTGATGCCTTCAGTGTGAATCTACAATTTTCATAGTCATGAAAATACAGAAACTCTTTGAATGAGAAGGTGTGCCCAAACTTTTGGTCTGTACTGTATATATATATATATATGTTTATATATATATATATATATATATATATATATATATATATATATGTATATATAGTCTGTCCGTCCGTCCGTCCGTCTGTCTGTCTGTTCTCTATGTGCGACCAAACTACTGGATCAATTTTCACCAAATTCGGCACACAGGTACATCAGGTGTCCGGGAAGGTTTTAGACCAGGTCTCAGCTCTCTAGGATGTACTGTTCCCGAGATATTCCCAAACTACGATCTCCATTAGCCAATATTAGTTTGGGAGCATTTCACTTCAAATTCCAACTGCCATTTTCTCCAGATGCACACAGGTTTCCATAACAACCTAGCAAGGTAATTAGCAGCCAGCTGAGGAGCTCAGCCATTTCTATTTGCTGCTTTAAAGGGGCAGAGCGCTGTGGATGACACTGTTAAAGGGGTATTCCGGTTACCATAAATGTAACTTATGTTTTAGACTAATTTTAGACTAAGACCGTTCAGTAGTAATAAAAGATGTTTTCTTCCGCTGCTACCCATTGCGTGTCCTCATAAATTTCCATGGCATCGACCTATAATTCAAGCTGTCCCCTAAAGAAGGACTAAAAACCCCCGCCCCAGGTCTAGTTAAGCCACGCCCCTGACTCAGTCAGGTCACGCCCCCTCCCACTCCGCAGCCAAGGGGGATTGAAAAAATGAAGGTAAATATCAACTTCTGTCAGCTGCATTGACTTTCTCTCTGCAACGACACACAGAAACATTAAATAAAATAAATTAAATAGACTAATTTCAGACTGCGACCATTCAGTAGTAATAAAAGATGTTTTTTTCCACTGCTACCCATTGCGTTTCCTCATAAATTACCATGGCATCGACCTGTAATTCAAGCTGCCCCCTAAAGAAGGACTTAAAACCCCCGCCCCAGGTCTCGCTAAGCCATGCCCCTGACTTGGTCAGGTCACGCCCCCTCCCACTCCGCAGCCAATGGGGATTGAAAAAATGAAGGTAAATATAAACTTCTGTCAGCTGCATTGACTTTCTCTCTACAATGACACACAGAAACATTAAATGAAACAGATGAAATACACAAATTTTAGACTAAGACCGTTCAGTGGTAATAAAATATGTTTTCTTTTACTGCTACCCATGGCGTGACCTCATAAATTATCATGGCATCGACCTGTAATTCAGGTTATCTTCAAAAGAAGGCCTAAAACCCCTGCCCCAGATCTTGCTAAGCCAAGCCCCTACTCAGTCAGGCCATGCCTCTCCTACTCCACAGCCAATGGGGATTGAAAAAATTAAGCTAAAATTCAACATCTGTCAGCTGCATGGATAGGAGGGAGGATGACTTTTTTCTGCAACAACAACCAGAAACACTAAATGAAATAGATTAAATATACCCGTGCGAAGCGGTTTTCTTCCACTGCTACCCATTGCGTGTCCTCAAAATTACCATGGTATCGACCTTTAATTCAGGCCATCCCTCAAAAGAAGGACTTAAAAACAACTCCCTCCAAAGTCCCGCTAAACCACGCTCCCGACCCTGTCAGGTCACGCCCCCTCCCAATGCGCAGCCAATGAGGATTGAAAAAATGAAGGTAAAAATCAACTACTGTCAGCTGCATTGATTTTCTCTCTGCAACGAAAAACACAAACATTAAATGAAATGGACGAAAAATACCCAGGCAAAGCCGGGTCCTTCTGCTAGTATCTAATATATAAAGCTGAGTGTTTGTGTGTGTGTGTGTGTGTGTTTGTGTGTGTGTATGTCCACTAAAGGAATCCGCACCGCTGCAGCTACAACCACAAAACACACATGTACATCAGATGTCCAGGAAGATTTTAGAACAGTTTTCAGCTCTCCAGGACGTACAGTTCCTGAGATATTCCCAAAATAATGCATTAGCCAATAGTAGCCTGGTCACATGACCCTTATCAGCCAATAGAAGCTCACAGGCAGTCTCCACACACAAGGTTTCTATGACAACCTAGCCAGTTCACTGCTGTAGGTCTGCATTAAAGAGACAGAGCATTGTGGACGACAATGGTAAAGGGGTATTTTGGTTACCATAAATATAACTTATGTTTTAGGCTAATTCATCATCAATCATTACCTCATATAATGTAAATTTCACATATTTACTGTTCAGTAGTAATAAAAGATGTATTCTTCCACTGCTACCTACCTTCCTCCTAAATTACTATGGCATCGACCTGTAATTCAGGCCACCATCAAAAGAAGGACTTAAAAGCCCCACCCCCAGATCCCACTAAGTAACGCCCCCGACTCAGTTAGGCCACGCCCCTTCCATGCTGCATTTGACCGGGATGAAAAATATATGTAAAAATCACCTTCTTTCAGCTGCAGGGGTGGGGGGAGGGTGACTTTCTCCCTGCAGCTCATTGCTTAGACTGCACAGTGCTGCTGCTGAGAGTGAGCTGTTCAAATGGACATCCCTGTGTCCATCCAGGCCCTGCGCATGACAAAGGACAGGGAGTCTGAAAGCCAGACTGTCCAGCCTAAAACAAGACCTCTGGCCACCCTAGGGCCAGGCTGATGTTAGGGTGGCCAGATGTCCGGCTTTAGGCTGGACAGTCCAGTTTACTGGCTACCTGTTCTCCGTCCGATGCAGTTCCTGGACAGACACAGGGATGTCCACCCTTTCAGTAGCTTACACTCAGACAGCTTCTCCTCCATGTCTTCACAGAGCCAGGGAGCGTGGCCTCATGTTTAGTGGTGTGTCTTCATGGGAATTGGGGGCGCTTTTTTACGATTGGGGGAATGGCCGATGAGGTCTGGCTTTCTGGGGTGAAGACAGTAGCCACTCTAGATGCTGTGGAGGTCAATGTTAAAGGGGCGGGCTGCTGTAGAGGTCACTTTTAAAGGGGTGGGCTGCTGTAGAGGTCACTGTTAAAGGGGCGGGCTGCTGTCGAGGTCACTGTTAAAGGGGCGGGCTGCGGTAGAGGTCACTGTTAAAGGGGCGGGCTGCGGTAGAGGTCACTGTTAAAGGGGTGGGCTGCTGTAGAGGTCACTGTTAAAGGGGCAGGAAGCTGTAGAGGTCACTGTTAAAGGGGCAGGCAGCTGTAGAGGTCACTGTTAAAGGGGCAGCCTACTGTAAAGGTCACTGTTAAAGGGATGGGTTGCTGTCGAGGTTACTGTTAAAGGGGTGGGCTGCTTTAGAGGTCACTGTTAAAAGGGCGGGCTGCAGTAGAGGTCACTGTTAAAGGGGCGGGCTGCTGTAGAGGTCATTGTTAAAGGGGCGGGCAGCTGTAGAGGTCACTGTTAAAGGGGCGGGCTGCTGTAGAAGTCACTGTTAAAGGGGTGGGCAGCTTTAGAGGTCACTGTTAAAGGGGCGGGAAGCCGTAGAGGTCACTGTTAAAGGGGCTGGCAGCTATAGAGGTCACTGTTAAAGGGGCGGGCTGCTTTAGAGGTCACTGTTAAAGGGGTGGACACTGTAGAGGTCACTCTCGATATCTTTTAACCACACACACAAACAGTAAATGAAATAAATTAAATATACCTGGGCGAAGCCGGGTCCTTCAGCTAGTATATATATATACATTGCCTTGCGAAAGTATTCGGCCCCCTGGAACTTTTCAACCTTTTGCCACATTTCAGGCTTCAAACTAAAAGAAATAACATTTTAAATTTTTGGAAAAGACGATTATTTCCGCCACACAATTTGCTGTATTGGAATTTTTTTAAATATTTTAAAAGTATGGTCGTTTTCAGTCACGGTGATATCCATGATGTCTATATTTATTGTTATTTAGGTATTTATTTTTTAATTATATGGAAAGGGGGGTGATTTAAACTTTTATATTTTTTATATATTTTTTAACATTTTTTTAAAATTTTTTGTAATTATTTTAAAGCTCAAATATGAGCAAATAGATTGTGTTTTTTTTATTTTTTCTTTATGAGCAATCAGGGCTTTTTAATTTTGAATTAAAAACCGAATTTGCTCATTTCTTATCCTGGCCTGCCATCTAGTGGCCAGAATAAGAATTGCACTTTGAAAGCTATAAATCTCATCAGCGAGGTTTACAGCTTTCAGATCGTGTACAGACATTTGACCACATGGGGCGTCTGTACAGCAGGTTTTTGCGCTACTAGATGCCTTGATCTCATGTGATCATGGCATCTAATTGCTGAAGAGGAAACCGCCGATAGCGGTGAGTACCTGCAAGTCTCTGCTGTTAGAAATAGCAGAGACTTGCCGGCCAAGACGCCCACCGCACGTGCAAGTGGGCGCCATGTGTCCGCATCGCCCCAGTGCCATACATGTACGGCGCTGGGAGTCTAAGGGTTAAATGATCCAATAAATTTTGTTCCATTTCACAATTGTGACCCACTTGTTGTTTATTCTTCACCAAAAATGTAAAATGTTATATCTGTTTGAAGCCTGAAATGTGGCAAAAGGTTGAAAAGTTCCAGGGGACCGAATACTTTCACAAGGCACTGTACATACACAGTATATATACACAAACATCAGGTGCTACCAGCTGCAAAAATGAATAAATAATACTACAGAAGTAGAAATATGCCAAAAATAGGATGTATGATACGAATCTATTGAAATACTTTATATCAAGCTTTACCCTTACATGTACCACAATGAACAGTTACATTTTGATGCAATGTAAGGAGTATAGACACTGATCCCATTCTTTTGATCACTCAAATGCTATGAACAAAATCACAGGGCTCTGATTGGTTGCCATAACAGCATGGGGTCTTGGGAAAATTCCCAGAACTGTCATGGCTAACAGCCTGAAAAACCTTGCACAAGGCATAGCTTCTCAGGTAGAGTGTCAGAACCACCTAGACCACAATAGTATTCTATGCAGTCTAAGAGACACACATTCAGAAGATCACATGTTCCCTAAGGGGACTAAAAATTACAGTAAAAATAAACAAATAAATATTCAAATCACCCCTCTTTTATACTTAATTTTACATCTAAAAATAAATAACCAACATAAAAATAAAGCTAACAGGTATCACCATATCCTATTAAAATATAAAAAAAAATTATGTATGTCATAATGGGAAAAAAGCGAGACATACAAGGGTTTTTATTTTTTTTTAAGTAGTAAAGCATAATAAAACTTAAAAAAATTGGTATCACCGTAATAATATGTACTGACCCACCGAATAGAGTGGTCATTTCATTTTTGCCCTTAGTGAACGTCATAAAAATAAAGCCCAAAAAAATTCCTTGGTGGAATTGTGATTTTTTTTCCCCCAATTTACCACACAATTTCTTTTTCTGTTTTCCAGTACAAGCTGTGGTAAAATAAATAGTACCGTTAAAAACACAGCTTACTCCGCAAGCCCTTATATGGCCACGTGACCAGAAAAAGAAAAAGGGAAAAAAAAATATGGCTCTTGGAAGTCGGGGAAGGAAAAAACGAAAATGGAAAAAAAAAAAAAAAGACTTTGCCTCAAATGGGTCAATTGAACTAAACATGATAAAAACAGTTAAAACTACACAGTAACAATGCATGTGATCTCTATAGCCACATAGAAAACACTTATTTGCACTGAAGTGCACCATTTTTTTTTGTCTATTTCTGTATCACCACTATGACTGTGTCATGGTGTCTGTTGATGATGGAGGCATGACAGTGAATGCGGTGCCTTCTCTGCTTTGTTTAACTGCTTGTCGCTGAAATTGCGATGCGCAGGCTTAATTAGAAGTATGGCGTCTCAGTTCATGCCTATGGGATGGCTCTGTAGTATTTACTTAAACATAGAAGTGAATGTGGATGCCATATTTGTAATTACACCTGCTCACCACTGCAATTGCTGTGGCGAGCAGGTAAGCAAAGCAGATAAGGCAGCGTTTATACTTCTTTTCAAACAGCTGATCGGCAGGGATGCAGGGTGTCGGAACCCTGCCGATCTGATATTGATGACCTATCCTGATAGCTGTTGATAGCTCATCAATAGTAAAAAGTGGACAACCCCTTTAATTCCTTTTATTTGTATTGAAATAAGCTGCAATATCAGGTACAGCCACTACCAAACGTATGGCACTCCATTATAGTTACACATTTTTATTAGATAAGTCATTTGGTTTCCACCGTGTAAATGTTAATGAGCAAAAAGATAAAAACTGAACTTTTTGTGTAAAATTAATTAGCAGAGAAAAAAGTTCCTTCCCAAACTGAATCTTTGCTCTGTGTATTATATTTCTTCCATTGTATTTGCTATCAATTTACAAATGCACATTGCCTGAAAAGACTTTTGATAAAACTCATGTTTCATAAAAGATAAGATTGTTTGTGTTTGGCAGGTAACGTTCTAAAATGTACAGTCTACAATGAAATGAAATGGAGGGGAAAAAAAGAAAATCATGATTTAGAGGAGAATTTAATTATATCTAGGAAAACATAAGTAGTCAAATTATTATTCTGCAGTATTTTCTATTTTCGCTTTACTAATGAAAAGTAAAAACCCCCAATTGTTTTTCAGCTTTATTTATTATTTTTGGTTTTTGTTACATTTTGACTTGGAAATTAAATTGTAAAAGTTCAAATAATTGCTGATTGACTGTTAAGATACAAGAGGTATTCAGTCTGCTTTCAGAGCAATTTATTGCAGGTAGTTGTCCAGGTTCCAACGCATTACTGACTTTGGAAGTCTTTATTCTGTTTGGCTCTGTTCCGATTAGCATTATTTGATTTCCTTTGTCGATTCTTGTGCTTCTGTTAGCAAGAATATCATAGTCTTGCCGTCAACAATATCAGAAAGCCAACGGAAACAGGATGGACCCTGTTATAAGTCAATGAGATCCATTGGGATTTGAGATCCATTTTATAATGGATTTGTTTCACTGTCATGCCTCCATTATCAACAGATGCCATGACACTAGTGTTACCAAAGTCATAGTGCTGATACAGAAATAGGTGCCCTTAAGTGCAAATAGGTGTTTCCTTTGTATCTATAGAGACCCCATGCAGTGTCACTGTGTAGTTTTATTATGTTTAGTTCATTTAACCCATTCGGGATTAAGTATTTTTTTATTTTTTTATTTCCTTTTTTTCCTTCCCCGACTTCCAAGAACCATATTTTTTTTCTTTTTGTTTTTTGTTCACATAGCCATATCAGGGCTTGTGGGATCAGTTGTGTTTTTAATGACCATAGCTTGCAATGGTAAACAGCAAAAAACATGTGGTAAATTAGAAAAAAAGACATTTCTACCAAGGTGAAAATCAGCTCTGTCTTCTCTGATCACCTTGTATGGGCTCTGGAGTTGAACAACCACCAAACTTATAAACTGATATTGATGATCTGAGAGATAGGTCATCACTTTGAATTAAGCGAACAACCCCTTTAAGCTACAGAGAATTGCAATACTAGGCAAAGCCACAATGTGCTTGGCATTCAAGAGGACACAGTGCTCACCAAAATTTTGAGCGTCTTTCATAAGCTGATCATATGGTATGGGTGTTAGGAATCGGATGCCCACACTGATCTGATATTGATGAACTTTTTGAAATTTATTTTGTGTCCGATTTGTCAAATTTTGTAAAAAAAAAATTGATTTGTGTCCGAATTAGTGCTACATAAACCAAAGTTACTCCAATTGGCTTGAAAACTGATATATGGAATTCAGAGGTCTCCTAGGACATAGATTATTTTTATATTTTCATTTTAAAATGTTTTTTTATTTTTTTATTTTTGCGCTCTCTCAACCCCAACCCCTTTTAAGCTCCTGAATGGAATAACAGCAATAGCTAATAATGACACTGACATGTATGTCCATGGGTAAACGCATGGTTGATTGTGTTAACAAACAGCATGTTTAAAAATGCAAGGCAATGTTGAATGTGCTATGCTTTTTTTTTTACTTAGAAAGCGTCCAAAAATTATCACTTATCGGGGGCAGATGGTGTTTAAACACACACAGTGTTATAGGGGAAAAACTGTCCTGTTTGGGCAAATGCTTACTCTTGTTTATACACACACGTTAATGACATGAAAAACAATGTCTTGTTCTGCAAAAGCATCCAAAAAATATGTATTAAAGAAGGCAGAATGCCTACCCATACTTATAAACATACAAGTATTGCCAGAAGAAAGAGTGGCTTGTTCTGCAGAAATCTGAAAAAAAAATTCCCTTTTAATTGGCAACAGTATAGTGTGGATGTGGAAAGAAAAGGTAATAGTGGAATGTTGCTACAATAATAGTGGCAGCAGTAGCAGCACAGCATAAACAAACAAGGCAATAGATGTGCGTTGGATTTTTTAGGGGTAATATTCATAGTTAATGTTGAGTGAATCGAAGCATCTGAAGCGGAATTTGATCTGAAGTTTAGGAAAAATTTGATTCTCTGAAAAGCTTACATTCGGCTGCACGTGTTACAATGTGAAAGTAAGTAGGCCAGGAATGCGATATCACCCATAATGCCATGCAGCCAACCAATCAGCAGATAGCCTTCACCTGCAGCCATGTTTGATTCATCCACCATGTTCGGCGCATTTGGTATTAACTGTAATACATGTTTAAAGTGAAATATCATCCAGTTCATAATATATATTTGTATAGTTTTCGATTTCAATGGGCTTATCAGGTTCTGATCCAGGGACTCTATTTAAATCCCTTCCTGGCCATACACCATTGCCATTTATAGTCTTTGTTGGCTATAGCTGGTTCCTTTGTTCCTTGTTCTTGTATTGCTATTTGTTCCCAGTGTTCCTGACCCCGGCTTGTCTTCTGACCTCTCTCTGTCTCACATTTGGTACTGCATAGCCCATCTGGTTCTGACCTCGGCTTGTCTTCTAACCACCCTCTGTCTCATGTTTTGGTAATGCATAACCTGTCTGGTTCTGACCCATTTTGTACTACTCTGCTTTTTTATTGTCCGACTTGTGTGGCTTGTTTGTTATGCACCTATACTAGTGTATGGACTGTCATCCAGTAGCGGTTCTGCCATGTAGGGCTTATACTGCAAGTAGGTAGGGAAAGCGGACTGGATTCTAGTTCAGGGCTTCACTGTCCTCGTCTGTACCTACCTACAGCCGTTACACCTCTTGTCTACTAATTTTTCTACATCTGTACTCTCCAGATTTGAACCTCAATTTGTTCTACTGATTAACTTCATATCTGCTGATTTAGCTATACCTGTACTATCCTGGTTTTCACTCTGGCTTGTTTTATTATTCTTTCTGCTTTTTTTTGATCTTTTAGTTAGGTCTGCATCCTGTGAACTTGCACCTATTTCTGTCACCTTAATCTGCAGACATACACTTGATCCCTATCAGTCAAGACCATCCTGACATGCGGCAGGCTCTGGTGAATGCATAAGGGTAGTCTTAGTGTCTGATGACCGGAGTGGTGTTTGGTCACAGTTAGCTACTTTTCTGTGGTTATGCTCAGTAATCTCATTGGTTATCTTTATAGTCAGGCTCCTGTGGTCATATTTTTGGGGTGTTCAAACATGAAATAGATAGGGAGAAAATTTTCAGTTACATGGGGCTTTGATGGTGTATCACCAAGTGACTTGCTTTGATTATGCAAAGAGTTTTAAGTACTGATTAATCCATTACCGTTCTGAAAATTTCACTAAGGACTCCAATTTCTCAAGAAAAAAAATATTATATATGTTCATACAGACATGCACTGTATAGCTTAAACAAATTCTGGGAGAATAACACAATTTTTTTTCAAAGAGTGTCATTTGTCATCTCAGATTAAGGAAAATCTCCAGCCAAGAGGAAAGGTGAGAAAGGGTACATCTGTATGTTAGTAAATTAGTTTTTGTTACATGATAAAACAAATAATTAGCAGTTTTTGGTTACTGGATAACTTCTTTTAAGTGGAGATTTAAGAGATATTTATTGTAACTTTATGAGCTCCACACTTATCACATTGCCCAGTCCATAGCATGAAGACATTTATCATCAGCCATGCAGCACTTCAATAAATAGGTCACAGACTCTGCACAAATTAATGATGGTTCTCTACAAAGTGCCAAAACCGGTCCTGTGACAGTTAAATATTTCCCTGCTTGAGGCATCTTCATTACACAAAATGTTTCACAGTTAATAACCTTTATAAATGCTTAAGAAGGTAGAATAATAGAATTCAGGCAATGCATGGAGCGGGAACGGGAGAATGTTAAAAACAATCTATATTCTATATCCTATGTACTGTAGGTTGCTTAGCAATATGTTCTGGAGTGTTCACTTCCAAGATGCCATATTTATTGCAGTACATTTTACACTTCTGTAGAATTTTACAATTAGAAAGATTTATAAAAACACATGCTCTTTACATGCTCGCGTTGGCTATAATTAAAAATGTCCAACTTTCCAAAGGCAAGAAATTGCAGGACCTATTATTTTTTTATGCATATAATACCTGAATAATTAGGTTGAGAAATCTTGATTCACTTTAGCCTCAGCACTTCAACCTAATTAAATTTACATCTGTCACTATTAGCATTACAAATACTCCGGAATTTTAAAGAGTTTTGCTTCCATGTCAAAAGCAGAAGATCACTTAAAAAATGGAAAAAGTTGCTCTTAGCTCTTAGTGTGTACATAGCACATATGTCCTCTTACAAACACTAGTCTTTCTTTAACTTTTTAGTGTAATCCAAGTAACAATTTGAGTTTGAAAAACTTTTACTGACCTTACACTAGTCCTGAGTTAGGCTACTTTCACAATAGCTTTTCTATTTTCTGGTATTTAGATCCGTCATAAGGTCTCAATACCGGAAAAAAAACGCTTCTGTTTTGTCCCAATTAATTGTCAATGGGGACAAAACGTCACTGTAAAGAACAGAGTGCTCCAAAATACATTCCGTTCCGTTCTCATACTGGAGAGAAAACCGCAGCATGCTGTGGTTTGCTTTCCGTCCTGGGATGCGGAGCAAGACAGATCCGTCATGACCCACAGTGCAAGTCAATGGGGATGGATCCAACACAATCTGACACAATAGAAAACGGATCTGTCCCCCATTGACTTTCAGTGGAGATCATGACGGATCTGTATTGGCAGTGTTAAAGATAATACAACAGGATCCGTTCATAACAGATGCAGATGGTTGTATTATCAGTAACTGAAGCGTTTTTGCTCAGCCCTGCTGGATCCAGCAGAAACTCTAGTATGAAAGTAGCCTTACAGACAAAGAGATGTACATGGTTGTAGTATAGCTGAGTACATTGCGGCAGTATGACCCTCAGCAGGCTCAAATTAACCAAATAAGGACCATAATATTTAGATGGTTGTGATTGTTAATGGATGTGCAACTCCCACAAAACAGTGCGGCCACTAACATTGAAGGTTCACTTAGGCCTTGTTCACATTCCCGTGTCAGTGGCACATCCGTGAAAAACCATGAAGGATCCATGGTTGGTCCATGTGTCCGTTTTTACCATCCGTGTCATCCGTAATTCACGGAGGTCACTCAGCTAAACATTAACTTCCAAAGAATGCCTTATTAGTCTTCAGGGACCCTTAGACTTCAATCGGCGTGCTTGGTCCACATCACAGATCAAAGTAGTGCATGTCCACATGATTTTTTTTACTTATCCACGGTCATTAGAAAAATTCTGAAATGTGAACAGACACATTGTAATCAATGGGTATGTGTGCTGTCCAGAGAAAATGCGGTCAGCTCACGTCAGTAAAAAATGGTGTTAAAGAAATTTAGTTAGTTGGTGAACACAATTGTGCTAGGGTTGTATATTTCATTATTAGGTGGTCTCCATCTCCTTATATCCATATCTCTTATATCTTATAATCTCTAATCTCCATTAGATGTCACATATGCTTAAAAATAAAAATGACTCATAATCACTTGATATGTCTATAGGAAAAGCGGAAATTAGCAGAAGTTAATATATGCATATGGAATTTCCCAGATAGATGAAGTAATGTGTATCCCATTGGCTGCCATTATCATTCTTTTGATTTGTTGTTTAATGTATACTTGTATGATTGTGATTGGACATATTAAATTCAGTTAAGTTCAGTTAGTAGTACAAATTCAGTTAATTAGCATACTTTTAAGAGTGAAAGGAGTAAAAGAGGAGAAGTCGCAATTCTGACCTTTTTCTATTAACCAGACACCCTCCCTTCTTCCGAGGGGGGGTGCCTGGTTTAGTCCCATTGACTAACATTATGCTCGGGTGCTCGGCCAGAGTACCCGAGCATACGAGCACAGAGGTGCTCGCTCAACACTAGTGTCTATCCCTGCACCACATTTTTTTATCCAGCCTGAGCTCCTGTGGTTAATCTGGTGCAGGTCTAGACAGCCGGTTTAAGTTTACGCCATATTTAGAATTAGTAAATCTGGACCATGGTGTGAAATCACCCTAAAGATATATTGGTGTACATCCCTAATAGTTCTGCTGAATATCTATAGTGCACTTAATTCTTAGAAGGTTGCTGTAACAGTTCCCAGGGTAAACACTTAATATAAAATGTTCATAGAAAGGTCTCTACAGATGCTGAACAAGCAGGAGGTGACCTCAGCAGCTTGCAGAATTGCAAATCTAGCCATTTATAGAAATGTAATATAGTTCAAGCTTTGAATAATACATGATCATTACAATTAAGTTAACATTTTATGTAGATTATAAATACAACAAAAATGTCAAATGGTATTCTACAGTGAGTGCTACTAATCAGGCAGCTACTGGAGCGGTCAATGACAGCAAGCTTCCCATAAAAAAGGAAGGGATGCATTTTTATTTTACATCCCTGCTCTCCCCATCACTGTAGACACAACCCTCAATGAGCAGTTATGTGATCAGCAGGAGACAGGTATTCGCACAGCTGCTGAGTCAGCATCCAGGTAACAGGCAGAAGTCAGTACACAAAAGACAAATGGATTAGAGCTCTTTTGCAGGGCATAGCAAACAAGTGAAACCAAAAGGAATCTATTGCTCAGGCAAAGGGTGGAACTAAGAGCCCACAATATATACAGTGCCTTGCGAAAGTATTCAGCCCCCTGGAACTTTTCAACCTTTTGCCACATTTCAGGTTTCAAACAAAAAGATATAACATTTTAAATTTTTAGTGAACAATCAACAACAAGTGGGTCACAATTGTGAAGTGGAACAAAATTTATTGGATCAATTAAACTTTTTTTGTAATAATAAAACTGAACAGTGGGGCGTGCAAAATTATTCGGCCCCCTTGCATTTATACTTTGTTGCTCCACCTTTTGCTGCGATTACAGCTGCAAGTCGCTTGGGGTATGTCTCTATCAGTTTTGCACATCTAGAGACTGAAATTCTTGCCCATTGTTCCTTGCAAAACAGCTTGAGCTCTTTGAGGTTGGATGGAGAGCGTTTGTGAACAGCAGTTTTCAGCTCTTTCCACATATTCTCAATTGGATTCAGGTCTGGACTTTGACTTGGCCATTCTAAGACCTGGATACATTTATTTTTGAACCATTCCATTGTAGATTTTGCTTTATGTTTGGGATAATTGTCTTGTTGGAAGATAAATCTCCGTCCTAGTCTTAGGTCTTTTGCAGACTCCAACAGGTTTTCATCCAGAATGGTCCTGTATTTGGCTCCATCCGTCTTCCCATCAATTTTGGTTTCATCTGACCAGAGCACCTTCTTCCACATGTTTGGTGTGTCTCCCAGGTGGCTTGTGGCAAACTGTAAACGAGACTTTTTATGGATATCTTTGAGAAATGGCTTTCTTCTTGCCACTCTTCCATAAAGGCCAGATTTGTGAATTGTTCGACTGATTGTTGTCCTATGGACAGACTCTCCCACCTCAGCTGTAGATCTCTGCAGTTCATCCAGAGTGATCATGGGCCTCTTGGCTGCATCTCTGATCAGTCTTCTCCTTGTTTGAGATGAAAGTTTAGAGGGACGTCCGGGTCTTGGTAGATTTGCAGTGGTCTGATACTCCTTCCATTTCAATATGATCGCTTGCACAGTGCTCCTTGGGATGTTTAAAGCTTAGGAAATCTTTTGGTATCCAATCCGGCTTTATGGAATCTAGTATTTTGTAAGTATTGTCTTTGCCTTCCCTGCCAGGGACAAAGCCTGTCTGATCCGGGTGAATTAGGCCTCCTAATAACGGTTTTATTCTATTGGCCAGTATCTTAGCGTACAATTTAACATCTAGGTTTAATAATGATATTGGCCTGTAATTGGAACATAAAGTAGGGTCTTTTTGTGGTTTGTGTATTAACGTGATATGTGCTGCTAGGGACTGAGGCAGGAAAGGTGCTCCCCTTAGAACTGTTAAACACATTTAAGAGGTGTGGTATTAATGTTTCTTTGAATGTCAGGTAGTACATTAAAGGTAACCCGTCTGGGCCTGGAGATTTCCCTTTTGATGTAGACCTGATTGAGTCAGTAAGTTCTTTCAGATGAATGGGCACTAGGAGTTTAGACACTTGACCCTGTGAAATGGTTGGTAACTCTAGATCTTTAAAAAAAAAAGGGTCGTCAGCTGCTCCTTCTTCTCTCTGATTGCCTCAGAGTCTGCCTCATTTATATTATATAACACTGAATAGTATTTATGGAAAGCTTTGGCAATGTATTTATCTTCCCTAGATATAGTCCCATCATCTTGTTTTATGGCCAAGATCCTGGACTTTCGTCTGCGTTGTTTTATTATTGCCATCATAAATTTGGTTGGCTTATTTCCGTGAGCAAAAAATTTTTGCCTGAGGGATAGGTAAAATTTTGCAGACTGAACTTTCAGGACATCTTTTAATTCTTCTCGTTTTTTTGTTAACTCCGCAAGATGCGAATCTAACAGGGATTTTTTATGCAGGGACTCTAGTTTAGATATCTCTTCGTACAGTGCATTAATTTTTCCCTTCCTACATTTATTCTGGTGGGAGGCAATCGAGATAAATGTTCCTCTTATCACCGATTTGTGGGATTCCCATATTAAATGGGGGGATATTCCTTCAGTATTATTCAATGTAAAGAACTCTTTCAGGGCAGACTCTATTTTTTCCTTAGTTTCTAAGTTATCCAGAAGAGTCTCATTTAACCTCCATATGTATTATTTTGGACTGGCCTGAGGAGAGATCATTGATAAGAAGACAGGTGCATGATCTGAGTGGAGGATGGATCCAATCTGAGCATCTTGACATAGATGCAAGAATTGCATTGGAATCATCACATAATCTAATCTATGATAAGATGAATGAGGGGCTGAAAAGTGTGTGAAATCTTTTTGTCTAGGGTGGAGATAGCGCCATGCGTCTGCTAGGGAGCAATGTTTCAGTTGTTTTTTTAATGAAAGCCAGTGTAATATAAGGGACCGCTGATTTACCCGTGGAGGAGTCAAGCCCAGGATTCAATGAGACATTAAAGTCACCAGCAACAATAGTTATGCCCTCTCTAAACTCCTCTACTTTTTGCAAGACCTGAGTAAACCATGGTTTGTGCGAGGTATTTGGGGCATATATGTTAATAATTGTATATAAATGTGAGTCTAATAGACATTTTAGAAATATATATCTGCCTCCACTGTCAATGATCACGTCTTTGAAGACAAAGTTAAGCTGCTTATGAATACCTATACTTACTCCTAATTTATTAGAAAATTGGGATGTGCAGTGGTACCAGACGTTAAAAGGCGATCTTGTTAGGTTCGGGACTTTGTTATGTTTATAGTGGGTTTCTTGTAAGAGCACAATTTGTGTTTTCTCTTTATGTAAATATCTCAGGATTTGTCCTCTTTTTGGTGGGGATTGGAAACCCCTAACATTGTAAGTGGCCAACTTTAAACTAGCCATAATGATGATTGAACATGCAGAGTGTTGCAAGTTAGTGCAGCATACCTTCTTGTATTGAGACCGGTAAAGGTAAATGCCCATCTATCGATTTGTGTTTCACACCTCAAGAGGGAGGAAGGGTGGGGGGGTGGTTTCAAAACTGTAATTAGAAACAGAACATGTAAAACATAGGTCAACAACAACAACGCTCTCCTATTTAGGACTAAGACTAGGAGAACACACATCTCCTGGGAAAACCTAAGCAGGTTCATACACCGTACGCCAACAGAGCAGTGTGATTTGGAGAATTGGGTAAACATGTTATATAACTACAACATTGAACTGTCATACACAGTAGTAGGGAGAACTTCTAATTAAAGGACAATAGCATATTATCTTGTATAATACCATCTAACAAATGGTAAATCAACATATGAAAAACTCTGTCAGGCTGTCTACACCGACCGGGCCCTCCGCACACACACCTCTCCACATTCCCAGTCAGGGAGCAAATCAAGTGTAGATTATTACGCCGTGGATTCATTAGCTCTCTGATTAGGTGACGTCCGGAGGGTCGTTATAAGGTCAATGGGAGAAGGCCCAACAGAAGAAAGAGAAAGACTCATAAGAGTCGCTTCAGACATTTTCAAAACATTATATCGACTATATTACTCAGTCCCCGTCTGGGAGAAGGATTCGAGGTGTCATCTTTCCGGATTTCTTCCTTGATCTCTGTGGCTTGCCGTGTGAAACTAGCTCCCAAGGGGTTGCAGGTGTCAATTCAGTCGGGATGAAGACGTCATTGACGGATGCCCAATCCGGGATGTCTAAATCTTCTATTTCCATCAGCGCCAAAGCATCCGGAAGGTCTTTATGAGATCTTATGATCAGTTTTTTGTCTTTCCACGAGATCATCAGCCCAAAGGGGAACAGCCATCTGAAGGCGATCTTTTTATGTCTTAGGTATTCAGTGAGGGGTTTGAGGATTCGTCTTTTGTTCAGTGTTGCCGGAGCAAGGTCCTGAAATAGTAGAATTTTTGATCCTTCATATTCAATGGTATTGGATTCTCTGGCTCCTTTCATTATAAGCTCCTTCTGAGCAAAATTCAGCAGCTTACAAATAATGTCTCTAGGGGGATCAGCAGGCTTTGGTTTAGGCCTCAGGGCCCTGTGAGCCCTTTCTAAGATTATTGGTTCTGCGTATTCTTCTCCTAGGAGTGAGGAAAATATTTCGGTAACTGCTTTGGGGACCGCTTCTGTGGCAACTGATTCTGGTACCCCCCTTATCCTAATGTTGTTCCTCCTTCCTCTATTGTCTTGATCTTCGAGATGATCATAGAGGAGATTGATGTGCTTTTGATAAGCCGAGAGGGCATCTGTATTCTTTTTGGTGTAATCAATAATCTCTGTGTGGGTATTCTCCAGGTGTTCTACTCTGTTCCCAATGTGTTTCATTTCTCTCTTGATCTCCGCTAGCTCATCTAACACAGGATTCAGAGCCTTAGCAAGAGCTTGAGATATGAAGGATCTGGATATGGGAAGATCTGGTGTTGGGTCAGCTTCAGCCTCCAATTCACTATCTCTATCCGATTGCTGAGGAGGATTGCGATTTGAGGCAGGTTTTGATAAAGGTGTCTGTGAGCCCGTAGCTGCTTGTGCTTTCTTCATGATGAATTTATTAAGGCTTGTCTGTGAAAGCACTGAAGCGTAAGATGGCTTAATAGGATCCGGAGACGGTCCTTTGTATCTCCCAATTTTCACCATATGCTCTGAACCTCAAAAACCCCTGTAAGCTGAATTATTCTCCCCTGTCGTGCATGACTTAAGGCATGGTGGTCATTTTAGATCATATCTTGAGCATCAGCAGATGTTTAGAAGACTGATGAGCTTGAATAGTCTGCTGTGCTCAGACTGGGGGTCAACAAGGCTGTGAGTTTATCAGCTATAGGCCTGCAGGCCTAATGTAGGGAGCCTCTGTGCACTTTTCAAAGCAGGAGGAATCAGTGTACTCACTGTTAAATCTTTGGTGTTGATCAAATCTCTATCTTCACGGCCTCACAGGATCCCTTCTGTCTGGTTTGACCACCCAAGTCGGTGAAGACTATTATTAATTCTTCTAGGAGATGGTTCACCGCTGTAAATTAAGGCCGCACGTCCAAGATGGCGGATGGCCCTTGTAGTTCTCTGTTCCCGGTCTTCTTCTTGTTTCACCGGCTTTTGGCTGAAACTCTTGGAGGATGACTGACCACCCCCCCGAGGTCAGAGAGCTGCCGACGCTGCTCCCAGGCACTGCCACTCGACTGTTTCACCCCGTGAAGGATTTCCGTCTCGCAACAGCCGCTCCCGTTCCCGCGATCGCGGACCTCCGCGGCACCTCCGCCAGTCTCCGAATCCCGGTCTCCCAGTCCAGGGGTGTGATTAAGTCCCCGATCGGGCACCGGGTGAGTAACCTGCTCCTATATTCACTCTGAGTCCGGCGGGATTACGTTCCCTGCAGGTCCTCACGCGGCGTCAAGGATGCTAGGCCTCAGGTAGGCCGAAGCCAAATCCTCTCTTCACTGCGGATCAAACACCACCGGGCCAGTTTCTCTTTGAAGCTGCTGGTGTGGGGATCTAGTATATGTGTTTCTGATCCCAAAATTCGCCATATACAAGGCTGGATGGATGTAGATAAATCTACTCGGTCAGGAGCTCATGGCATGTACGTCCACCATGTTCCGCTGCAGGCCACGCCCCCCTCCAATCCGGCTTTAAAGAGGACCTTTCACCGCTCCTGACATGTCTGTTTTAGTGACTTCATGCATTTCCCATGTAATAACAATTCTGGAGCATCTATTCTTATGGCTCTTTGTTGTGTCATTCCTTGATTGTTTCTACTAGAAGCTATAAATGAATTGCTAGCAGTCTGCAGTAAGGGTACAGAGGGTAGGTAACCAGTTGGGAGTGTATACCTGCACAGTCTGAAAATGGCAGTACTGATTGGATAGAATGAGTCTGGGCAGGTACACCCCCCCAACTTGTTTCCACCCCTCTGTACCCTTACTGAAGACTGCTAGGAATTCATTCATAACTTCTAGTAGAACTAATAAGAAATTAAGGAATGACACAACAAAGAGCCATAAGAATAGATGCTCCAGAATTGTTATTACATGAGGAATGCATGAAGCTATTAAAATAGACATGTCAGGAGAGGTGAAAGGTCCTCTTTAAACTTCTCCACAACAATATCACGGACCTGCCTGGTGTGTTCCTTGGTCTTCATGATGCAGAACCCTGAGACTATCACAGAGCAGGTGCATTTATATGGAGACTTGATTACACACAGGTGGATTCTATTTATCTTCATCAGTCATTTAGGACAACATTGGATCATTCAGAGATCCTCAATGAACTTCTGGAGTGAGTTTTCTGAACTGAAAGTAAATGGGCCGAATAATTTTGCACGCCCCACTTTTCAGTTTTATTATTACAAAAAAGTTTAAATGATCCAATAAATTTTGTTCCACTTCACAATTGTGACCCACTTGTTGTTGATTCTTCACCAAAAATTTAAAATGTTATATCTTTTTGTTTGAAGCCTGAAATGTGGCAAAAGGATGAAAAGTTCCAGGGGGCCGAATACTTTCGCAAGGCACTGTAGTGGCCTGAGAAACTCATTAGTCAAACAGGTGATCAAAAAGGGGAATTAACTCTTGTTATGTGCCATCCCTCTAGTATTCCTGCTAGAAGTTTATGAATTAATTACTAGCAGTTTGCAATGAAGATTCAGATGAGTGTAGTTTTTATTAGTAATTATGTTTTATTATACAGTAAATTGATTTGTTTTTCTAATATATTTTCACTTTTTTGGCTTTTTTCCTAGAATATTGTTTGGCATAAACCTTGAGAGGTTGCTTTTATTTTTTTGATTTCTTTTGAAGTCAATGGAGAAGCAGAAAGAGCTCTGCTTCTTAAAAAAAAATCTAAAATTCTTAAAACTCCATTAAAACAGCAAATCATAGAAAGTGGTAGACGTCCAACAAAAATTAAATTAATCTCACGAGTATGTATAAGCGCTAAAGTAAAAATAACAAAAACTTTATTTTTGATCAAGTATTAAAACATGGGGTAAAAGAATGCACCCTTTACTCCTAGGCTCCATTCATACGCCCTGTTTTTCTTTCCTGATTCGATCCTGATTTTTTCAGGACCCATTGAAATGAATAGATCCAGATCAGGATCAGGATTGAATCCAGAAAGAAAAACAGGACGTGTGAATGGAGCCTTAGGTGCACAATATATCCCTGTGTAGTATACACAAAGTGAAGAAATTACTTTACTTTGAATCAGAGAGTATGGGATTTCCCTCTGACTTGCACTCCTATTAAGTAGAAACAATATTAACCCAACAATATCAGGTGGTGCAATTAACTATTAAAATATAATCTTTAATATAGTTCAATGTTAAAATGATGCTAAATAGAAAGACAACACAAATCATACAGTGTAATATCAATACAACCTATCTTGATCCGTTGCCCAAATATAGAATTAACAGGCACTCATTGTCAGTGCGGACCATATATAGGATAAATAATCAGAACAGTCTTACCCATACAGTCGCTGGTGGAGATCACTGATGGGTAAGGTGACTCCTCAGGACTCAGGGTTCGGTACGGGATCAGATGAAAGCTGTAGGGTCTCTGTGCAGAAAAAATGTATATAGGGGAGTGGGTATCATCCCTACTCTATCCCTATGGGCTTGATAGAAGGAAACTGCACATACCCTACCTATCTATACAAGGCCACCCTTGATGGTAGGGGACCCTGTCCGGATACCTGTCCCTGAGTATCGGGCCTAACCATCAAGGTCAATTGATAAGTGCCCACTCCCGACGCGGCACGTTTCTGTCAAAAAAGACTCTTCAGGGGAGTATAATCACATCGGAAGATTGCACTGCATGCTATTACAAAAATAGAAGCAAACCCCAGTGCAATCATATAGGGTTAGTAACAAAAGAACCCCTTCCAATGGGAACGGGGTAATCATACATAGGCAGTATAGCCAATGTGTATAGTTCTGAGTAACATAAACCACCTGTTGTCCTGAGGAAACAAACGAGAAACCTAGCTGGGGGTTAAGCATTAATAGGATCGCAGGTCTCGAACTTCAGGAACATCAGATGGCATTTCCCTGAGTGCAAGGAGAAATGGAGGCGTAATAGCAACAGTGTTAACTCACCAGTGGTGTCTTTAAAAGAAGCGTTGTGCCCGCGCTTTCTCCTTCACGACCCGCCTCTCACCACGTCAACGCGCCCAGGTCAGGTGATGAATCACATGATCGGAGCAAAATGCTGACGTCAGCTATTGAGAGGCGGAGTCTCTTTGCCTGGAGATTAGACGCTTAGATATCAACGCTAGGATAGACTGACGTCACTGTCAGTGGCGTCCTTAGTAACATCCCACAATGGGCTAATCGCAGGTATTATTGGCAGGCCCCAAATCCACAGACGGGCATGCTGATAGCATAAATAATACATTCCCAGTCATACAGCAACCAACATCCATGGAGCATACAGATGTCAGCTGGAATGATTGATATAAGTTTGAAAAGTCATCAACAGGAAAGGAGCCCAAATTATAGAGGAACTTAAAGTACAATCAAGGGCAGAAACATAAAGATATCAAACTGTCTGTACTCAATCCTCAGATCACTAACAAGGCCCCCTTACCCTTCTTTTGAGGGGGTTCGTATCAACACCTCAACAACGGTCAGACGGTTATCCTAACTCGACTAAAGGAAACAACTGAAGTTAAGGCGTTCATTTAGACCAGAAGGGGAGGTGGTTTTGAGATAATAGATCCATCTTGCCTCCCTTTGTAGAAGCAGGCGATCCCAATCACCACCTCGATTGGGTGGTTTAACAAGATCTATCCCCATAAAGGTCACCTTAGCCCATCCATTATGCATCAGCTGAACATGTCTGGATACAGGTGTATCCTTTTGACGACGTATGTCACCCAGATGTTCACCCACCCTTCTCCGAAATTCACGAGATGTCTTCCCAATATACTCCATCTTGCATTCACATTCCAACCTGTATATCACACCCCGTGATCGGCAATTAATAAAATGTCGGATGGAGTAGACCTTACCAGTGACGTTGCTGCAAAACATCTTAGTTGACTTCATATGTTTCCACGCAATACAGCCACTACAACGATAGCAACCTGTCACTGGTTGAGACAGCAAGGTGCTATTGGTGGATGGAGGAGAAAAATGACTGTGCACTAATTTGTCTTTTAGGCTCTGACCCCGTCTATATGTTATTTGTGGGAATTCACCTAAAACCTCCTTCAAATCTGGGTCAAGTGTCAAAATCTGCCAGTGTTTAAATAGAACCTGCCTCAACTGCCTAGACTCGTTATCAAAGGTAGTGATATAACTTGACCCAGATTTGAAGGAGGTTTTAGGTGAATTCCCACAAATAACATATAGACGGGGTCAGAGCCTAAAAGACAAATTAGTGCACAGTCATTTTTCTCCTCCATCCACCAATAGCACCTGGCTGTCTCAACTAGTGACAGGTTGCTATAGTTGTAGTGGCTGTATTGCGTTTAAACATATGACGTCAACTAAGATGTTTTGCAGCAATGTCACTGGTAAGATCTACTCCATCCGACATTTTATTAATTGCCGATCACGGGGTGTGATATACAAGATGGAATGCAAGATGGAGTATATTGGGAAGACATCTCGTGAATTTCGGAGAAGGGTGGGTGAACATCTGGGTGACATACGCCGTCAAAAGGATACACCTGTATCCAGACATGTTCAGCTGATGCATAATGGATGGGCTAAGGTGACCTTTATGGGGATAGATCTTGTTAAACCACCCAATCGAGGTGGTGATTGGGATCGCCTGCTTCTACAAAGGGAGGCAAGATGGATCTATTATCTCAAAACCACCTCCCCTTCTGGTCTAAATGAACGCCTTAAAGGGGTTCTGCAGGTTTTAATATCTGATGATCTATCCTCTGGATAGATCATCAGTATCTGATCGGCGGCGGCCCGACACCCGGGGCCCTCGCCGATCAGCTGTTTGAGAAGGCAGCGGCGCTACAGGAGCGCCGCGGCCTTCTCAGTGTTTACCCGCAGGCCAGTGACGTCACGACTAGTATCACTGGCCTGGGCGGGGCTAAGCTCCATTCATGTGAACAGAGCTTAGCCCCGCCCAGGCCAGTGATACTAGTCGTGACGTCACTGGCCTGCGGGTAAACACTGAGAAGGCCGCGGCGCTCCTGTAGCGCCGCTGCCTTCTCAAACAGCTGATCGGCAGGGGCCCCGGGTGTCGGGCCGCCGCCGATCAGATACTGATGATCTATCCAGAGGATAGATCATCAGATATTAAAACCTGCAGAACCCCTTTATCTTTAGTTGTTTCCTTTAGTCGAGTTAGGATAACCGTCTGACCGTTGTTGGGGTGTTGATACGAACCCCCTCAAAAGAAGGGTAAGGGGGCCTTGTTAGTGATCTGAGGATTGAGTATAGGCAGTTTGATATCTTTATGTTTCTGCCCTTGATTGTACTTTAAGTTCCTCTATAATTTGGGCTCCTTTCCTGTTGATGACTTTTCAAACTTATATCAATCATTCCAGCTGACATCTGTATGCTCAATGGATGTTGGTTGCTGTATGACTGGGAATGTATTATTTATGCTATCGGCATGCCCGTCTGTGGATTTGGGGCCTGCCAATAATACCTGCGATTAGCCCATTGTGGGATGTTACTAAGGACGCCACTGACAGTGACGTCAGTCTATCCTGGCGGTGATATCTAAGCGTCTAATCTCCAGGCAACGAGACTCCGCCTCTCAACAGCTGACGTCAGCATTTTGCTCCGATCATGTGATTCATCACGTTACCTGGGCGCGCTGACGTGGTGAGAGGCGGGTCGTGAAGGAGAAAGCGAGGGCACACCACTTCATTTAAAGACGCCACTGGTGAGTTAACACTGTTGCTATTACGCCTCCATTTCTCCTTGCACTCAGGGAAATGCCATCTTATGTTCCTGAAGTTCGAGACCTGCGATGCTATTAAGGCTTAACCCCCAGCTAGGTTTCTCGTTTATTTCCTCAGGACAACAGGTGGTTTATGTTACTCAAAACTATACACATTGGCTATACTGCCTATGTATGATTACCCCGTTCCCATTGGAAGGGGTTCTTTTGTTACTAACCCTATATGATTGCACTGGGGTTTGCTTCTATTTTTGTAATAGCATGCAGTGCAATCTTCCGATGTGATTATACTCCCCTGAAGAGTCTTTTTTGACAGAAATGTGCCGCGTCGGGAGTGGGCACTTATCAATTGATCTTGAGGGTTAGGCCCGATACTCAGGGACAGGTATCCGGACAGGGTCCCCTACCTTCAAGGGTGGCCTTGTATAGATAGGTAGGGTATGTGCAGTTTCCTTCTATCAAGCCCATAGGGATAGAGTAGGGATGATACCCACTCCCCTATATACATTTTTTCTGCACAGAGACCCTACAGCTTTCATCTGATCCCGTACCGAACCCTGAGTCCTGAGGAGTCACCTTACCCATCAGTGATCTCCACCAGCGACTGTATGGGTAAGACTGTTCTGATTATTTATCCTATATATGGTCCGCACTGACAATGAGTGCCTGTTAATTCTATATTTGGGCAATGGATCAAGATAGGTTGTATTGATATTACACTGTATGATTTGTGTTGTCTTTCTATTTAGCATCATTTTAACATTGAACTATATTAAAGATTATATTTTAATAGTTAATTGCACCACCTGATATTGCTGGGTTAATATTGTTTCTACACAAAGTGAAGACCTGAATGTTCCTTCAGCAATAAAAGGAACTAGGGTCCTGTATACCTTAACCCATTCTACCCCGGAGGTTTTTTCGGTTTTCCGTTTTCGTTTTGCGCTCCTTGCCTTGATACAGCCATAACTGTTTTATTTTTCTGTTCACATAGCTGTATGAGGGCTTGTTTTTTGCAGGACAAGTTGTACTTTCCAACACCACCATTTTCCAACTAGCAAACACCCGCGGCTAATGTCTGCGACCGGCAGTAATGCCGATCGCGGACATTTAACCCCTCGGGTGCTGCAGTCAAGCCTGACCGCGGCACCCGAAGGTGGCAAACACCGGAAGCGCATGCTTCCGTTGTTGCTCCGGCTCCCCCATGTGGCGATTGGAGGAGCCGGAGCGTGCCTGCAGCAGCCCCTGTCATGGTAAATGACAGGAGGCTGCTGCATAGGCTTTCCTATGAAGCCCTCTCCTGTAATAGGGCAAGGTCTCATTGCATATGGTGTAGTGGAAAGCGGGAAATAAATTCCAAATCGTGTGAAATTGCAAAAAAAACGCAATTCCGCCACAGTTTTACAGGTTTTTTATTTACGGCATTCGATGTGCATTAAAACTGACCATTTACTTTCATTCTACTTTTCAGTATGAATCCGGCGATACCTAATATGCATAGTTTTTCTTGCGTTTTGATAGTGATAAAACAATTATAATGTTGGAATTTTTTTCTTGTCATTTCTTGACCCCTATAACTTTTTGGTATTTATGTGTACGGAGCTGTATGGGGGCTCATTTTTTGCGGGGCGATCTGAACTTTTTATTGATACCATTCTGGGGTGTGTATGACTTTTTGATCGCTTTTTATTTGATTTTTTTTTTTTTTAAAGCGACAAAAAATGGCGATTCGGCCATTTTGACGCTTTTTTCTGTTTCGCTGTTTTCCGTATGGGAAATCATTTTTTGTATTTTTATAATGTGGGCGTTTTTGCACACGACGATACCCATAATGTGTGTTTTTTAAATTTTTTTAATGCTTTTATTTTTATTTTCGGGAAAGGGGGGTGATTTGAACTTTTAGGTTTTTTATTTTTGTATTTTGTTTAGTTTATTTAGTTCCTATAGGGAACTATAACTAGCAATCATTTGATTGCTTATATCATAGACTCCAATGCACTTGAATTGGAGTCTATGATGATTTTAGTGCTTTCCTATGGAGCCCTATTACAGGCAAGGGTTCCATAGGAAAATTTATGGAGCAGCCTCCTGTCATTTACTATGACAGGGGCTGCTGCAGGCACGCTCCGGCTCCTCCAATCGCCACACGGGGGAGCCGGAGCAACTCCGGAAGCGTGTGCTTCTGGTGTTTGCTGCCTTCGGGTGCCGCGGTCAGGCTTGAGGGAGCGGTTAAATGTCCGCGATCGGCATTACTGCCGGTCGCGGACATTAGCCGCGGGTGTCTGCTAGTTGGAAAAGCAGGTCACCCGTGGCCATCACGCCAGCTCCGGGCAGGAGCGGGCGCCATCTTTAAAGTCCCGGCCGTATTGGTATGGCACTGGTCGGGAAGGGGTTAAATAATCCCTAAAAGCCTGGGTTACATAAATCTCCAAATATCCAGCCTTAACTAGTCATAGTCTGACCTAGATCCAGACTTGGATTGGAAATGTGTTAACTCAGAATTGGGAGTAGTCTGCAGGACTGTGAGAAAAATGGGGTATCTCATTAATACCCTTCAGAACCCCACAGTATCTCACAAGGGCTATAACACTTCCCTTGTCATCGTCAGTGACTAGTCCTGCTTAATAATTTGCTTAATAGTTTGTGCATAAGTGCCAATGTCTCAGTGGCCTCAATTTTTTATCTTAATAGCGTGTCAGATATCCCTCAAGCACAGCTCGACGCGTTTCTGGATACTTAATATCCTCATCAGGAGCCTGCATATCTATCAGTATCAGTATACCACGCCACAATGACAAACAAACATATAAACATGAGAAGCACGCACCCACCGCCTCTATATGTGGCGGTGCCTCCGGCACTAGTGCCGGAGGTGCAGTCACAATCGCTCATCTGTTTGAGCCATTTCCGTCCTACGTGTAGTACTTTTTTTCCTCTCTAAAAAAACGGATCTCAGATGGAAATGGCTCAAACGCATGACAAGTGATGCAATAGGATCCCTTTTTTCTTTTTTTTTCTACAGGATCCTGTTTTTTTTTCTCTCTCTCTTCTTCTGATGGATCTGAAGAACGGAAAGCTAAACGGTGACGTGAACTGAGCCTTAGCTGCCAGCGACATCCATTTACATGCTGGGCAGGAACGAGTTAATGTGTGTCGCCTCACATGGTGCACAACTTCCTCTTTTATAAACAACTTGTTTAGCCTAAAAATGCTTTCTAAGCAAACTTCTTCCATCTGAACCACAAACAAAAAATTAGACGCGCTTATTATTGTTCTTGTAAAAGCACTCGGCATCTTCTGCGCCACGACCATCTCACTGTGCCGGAAAACATTCCCATAATTGATATTGCCTTTTAGGGATACATACAGCATGCAAATGAAGTTTAGAATGTAGTTAAATATCTCCTTACCCTCCGCGCACAAGATCGTCTTGAAAGCAATGATTAAGAGGTCTAATTAACCTTCTGCAGCCAGATGACTAGCTATTATCACCTTCCCTTCAAGTCCCAGTAGTCACATATACATTTTAAGGAAGCAGGTTTTAACTAGCGATGGGAAAACACAATCCTAATACTGCACGCATCTGCTATTAATGAAAAGGACACTTAATAGCGCCACAATTACGCACATGTACCCATAAAACGTTTTCGTTATCTAACACGGTAAGCACAATGGAACCTGAAAATACTTTCCTGTTATGTAACGACTTCAGTAATTTTAGGCTACCGCCGTACGTTGCAAATTACATACCGGTTTTCTGTGTGGATTTTCTTGCAGGAAAACTGCAGTAAGGGCTCAGGCACATGACCATTACCTGTGTTGCAGTCCACAAATCACGGATTGCACCATTTGCATTACGTATTTTGCAGAACGTCCGGATCATAATAAAACTGTCCTATCCTTGTCTGTAATATGGACAATAATAGGACATGTTCTATCTTTTTGTGGAACGGCAATGCGGACGTATGGAAACAGAATGCATACGGAGTAAATTCCATTTTTAGGTGGACCCATTGAATTCACATATATGCCACAAAAAATGCCAGAGAAGCAGAAAAAAATATGTTTATGTGTATGAGCCCTCATGCAGTTCCACCAAAGTAAAGGATTCGTGGTTGGTCCATGTGTCTGTTTTCTGTGTGTCATCCGTAATTCACTGACGTTGCTCAGCTGAAAATTCATTTCCAAAGAATCTATTATTAATCTTCAGTGAACAACGGACGCACCACGGATTCCATCCGTGCTGTGTCCATGATTTTCACAGACCCATAGACTTCAATGGGCGTGCTTGGTCCCCATCATGGATCAAAGTAGTGCATGTCCCCGTAATTTTTTTACTGACCCATTTCTCTTGTGGATTTCACAAAGGAGAGGGTGAAGTATGCTGAATTTTCCACAGCAAAAATACATATAATATATGCAGTTTTATTGTATTTTTTTGTGAAATTTTTGCTGCATGACACCTCCGTTGCATCCTTTTTGTTACGGACCCATTGACCAAAGTAACCTTTATCTTAGGGCTCATGCACATGGAAGAAACTGTGAAACTCAGAGACAAAAACACTCAAATGGTATATTCTTCTATTTTCTAAAGTCTAGATCTCCCATGTCAAATAGGTTACTTATCATCCCTTTTGATGGTAAGTGATTGGCTCCAAATTCTTCATCATTAATGTACCGGAGCCTGGGTCTTCTTTATTATACTCTTTTCTGGGGTTCAGTCCAACCCTGTTTATGTTCAGCTGTTGCCAGCATTATTTTGACACCAACTGAGCAAGGATGGTCATTTTAAAGCAATTTGTTGTATTGGTGTATTGTGTTTTGCTGAGTTACAGCAACTCATTAATCCAGAAAACGCTGGATACAACGTTTTTCTATAATGAATCTGCTAACAAAATTGTGTTTAGTAGATGTGACCCTTATATTTAAAGGTGCAACTTATTGTATTTTTCAGACTATGAGACACACTTAGGATTTGGAGAAGGAAAATAAGAAAAACAGATTTTTCATCAGACCTCAGACCCCAAAATTCAAACCCCCAATCAGCCTCAGATCAGCCTCTGACCAGCCTCAGATCAGACTCCCATCAGTTTCAGATCAGACTCCCAACAGCCTCAGATCAGACCACATCAGCTTCAGAACAGACCCCATCAGCCTCAGATCAGACACCCATCAGCCTCAGAACAGACCACATCAGCTTCAGAACAGACTCCATCATCCTCAGATCAGACTCCCATCAGTCTCAAATCAGACTCCCAACAGCCTCAGATCAGACACCATCAGCCTCAGATCAGACCCCATCAGACCTAGAACAGACACCATCAGATCAGATATTAAAAAAAACAAAAAAAAACTTACCTTGTTTGCTCTAGACAGCGCTGCCACTCGCTCACTGCTCCCTGGTCTTCTTCTGGCCCGCACTGCGTCATGACCTGACATCGCACAGTGTCAGGTCATAGTGTGCACCTATAGGCACTACATCCTGAAGTGGTACGCCATCAGGCCACAGTGTAGAAGAAGAGCTCAATAGAAGACCAGGGAGGGTGAGTACTATGCTTCCCGTGCCTCCCGCTTTCTGATGACCACTTAATGGAAGCAGTGTTTGGACTATAAGACTTACTGATACTTTTCCCTCACTTCTGGGGGAAAAGTGAATCTTATAGTCCAAAAACAGTATATCTGAACATTATTATCTCATCTCCTTTTTTATTCCAAATCTGACAACCTCGATTAATCTCTAAAACAGTTAAAGATATGGCCACATGATCAGGTTACCTGATGCTGTTTTGGAACACAAAACCTGCATCAGGTCAGTGCATCCATGAAGAAAACAGACAGCACATAGATGCCCTCCATGTGCAGTCCATTTCTCTTGGATGGTTGCTACAAAGGAAAAAAGGAACACAGAGATAATGATAAGCAAGTTTGTGGAATTAGAATAAATTCCAACTGAATTGCCCCAATTGCTGTGAAAAAGTTGAGGATATTACTCTGCGGTCTCTAAGTACTATATGCAACTCATTTCAAGCTCTTTAATGTCAAGACAACAGTAATAATGTCAGAGTGACAGCGACTATAGCTAAACGGTTTGGAGATAACGGTATTAACCTATTTAATAACACACTGCACTGTCAGCAGATTTGTCCCTATGACACTGGCTGACCTGTTACATGTGCACTTGGCAGCTGAAGGCATCTGTGTTGGTCCTGTGTTCATGGTAACACCCCCATTGCTCCTAGAGGCTCATTTGCATATCTTAAAGCTTCATTTTTCTCAGCAATGGGGGTACATATGAACATGGGACCAATACAGATGCCATCAGCTAAAAAGTGCCCAAGCAGCAGGTCAGCCAGATTCATAGATACAAATCTGAAGACAGATGCCCATTAAGTGGTTAGAAAAAGATTAATTCTTTGGCAAATACCTTCCATGTGATCCTCCTTCATCTTAATCTTCATATTATCTGATCTAGCTGATGTCATTTTGAGAAATTCATCAGAATCAAACTGCTAAAATTCAGATCTGCATTTGACCCAAATTTTTGAAAAAATCTAGATGAATTTGATTCACTCAGTCTTAATTTCACACGGGCAGAAACACAATGATGAATGTTACAATACTGATCTGAATTACGCTCTTAAGATTAAGTTCGTTAACACATTTTCCCCCTTTTTGGCATGAATAAAGGGGTTACAGATTGATTTTCACCACCTGAAGGTTCCTCTTCTAGGATTGGACAAGTCAACTGTGGTTAATCTCATATTTAATTAGCCTAATTTACTCATTCTTGGTATTATTTCTGTAACATAATTTATGTATTTAATACATTGACCTTCTCGAAAATTTACATTCTCTGCAGTTAATTATTTAAGTGTATTTAATAGCAGCATAAGATGTGTGCCTATTTCTCAAATTACAGTGTATTTCAATCTCTCTTGCATTGTGCTGAGTGCAATGGACGGTCTGTCCATTCTGCTCACTAGTACAGAAGAGCAGAGGTAATTTGTTTCTCACATAATTGAGAAATAATATATTCCCAGCCCATTGGTATTGATAATTGAACTGATATAATTAATATTTACATGACCCAGGGACCCAAAGTGTAAACATTCATTAACGGTAGTAGTAACTTTTATTGGTCTGTATATACAGAATTATTATACTGTAAGTTGCAAATTATATTTCACAGGAGTTGTCTACTTTGGGCAATGCCTACCTGCTAGACAATAAAATGATCATCAATTGTCATTGTGCTGGGACCCCAGCAATCAGCTGTAAGGCTTTGTTCATATTTACTCATTCACATTTATGTTTGTTCACATATCAGTATTTTTTCACTGACCATGGGTCAGTGAAAAAATCAAGGAGACATGCACTACTTTGTTCCATGATTCAGACCAAACAAGCTCATTGAAGTCTATGAATCCGTGAAATGGATTTTTTTAAATTACCATATTTTTCGCTTTATACGACACAACAGATGATAAGACCTACCCCAGGTTTTACAGGAAAATAAGAAAAAAATATTGTTCATCCTCAGATCAGACCCCCATATCAGGACCTCACACAAGACCCCCATATCAGGAACTCAGATCAGACCCCATATCAGGAGCTCAAATCAAACCTCCATCAGACCTCCATGTCAAACCCCCATCAGACCTCCATGCCAAACCCCTATGAGACCTTAGATCAGACATCTATGTCACATTCCCTTTGGGTCTCAGATCAGACTTCCATGTCAGAACCCTAGCAGACCTCAGATCAGAGATAAAAAAATAACTTCACTTACCACTCCTGCTCCGCCGCTCCTCTCTAGGTCCAGCAGTCTCTGCTGAAGTTGCAGAAGTCGTCTGTGGTCCCTGGTCTTATGCTTGCAATGTCAGGCCATAGTGCACACCCTATGTCCTGACATTGTACATGATCAGGATAGTGCAGCGTGGCCCCCCGGAAGAAGACCAGGGAGGGTGAGTACAGCACTCGCAGTGCTTCACTCCTTGCTCCTCACACCTACTGTATACTTGTAAGCGTTTTCATAATGGAAGTGCTCATTAGTATTTGCTTTATAAGATACACTCAAATTTCGTGTTCACAAATCCATCAAGTCCATTATAGTCTATGCATCAATGTTGCATCCATGTTTCACTGATCATTAAGAAGAGATGCTTTGAAAATTATTTTTCAGCTGTTCAGTGTCAGTTAAACACGGACAGCAAAAAACGGACACATGGACCCAGCACGGATCCTTCACGGATGCCTCACTGACCACCTGCTCACAGATTTGAGCACGGACATGGACGTGTGAATGAGGCTTAAGGATGGAGATAGATTACAGAGGCTGGGAGCAGATGTTTTCAATTTTCTTTGAAGTAGGTGGCCAGATATTTAGCATAGAGGTCTGTAATCTGTCCCTTCATTTTAGGACTGAGGAGGGACTGAAAAGTATCAAAGTGTTTTTTGAACTATTGGATAGTGAATAGATCAGAGTAATGAAATAGGTCTGTTTGGCAAGGTGGAGGGCAGAGTTATAAGTTTAACATAAATATGTAAAAGAGGAAATATTCTGTTGTATGAGGGTTTTCTCCATTGGTTATGCCAGAAAAAACTGAATTTTTATTTTCCAGCAAAATCCATTACAATAAATGTGTTTTTGTAACATACTTACTATAAATATAACAAAAATAGTATTTGATATCCCTGTAATCACAGTAAAATATTAATCTACATAATGTGCTCAAATTTAATTTTCCCTTTATTTTACCCATAATAAAAGTTAAAAGAAATTAAAATCTTACTGATGTGTATGGTAAAATGGACTCACACAAAATAAGGTATTGGCTGTTATAGCTAAGAATGTAAGAAGAGCGGGGAAACACACGGTTTGTCTGTGTGGTGCCCTGAAATTCCTGATGGCCGCCCTACCTATGACACATGTCAATATCATCTCTCTTGACTACATGTACGGCGCTGGAGCTATAGGCAAACATGGTGCCCGCTCGCACGTGTAGCAGGCGTCATGGCCGGCAGGTCTCTGCTGTTTCAAACGGCAGAAACCTGTGGCTAATTACTGCGCAAACGAAACGCCGTGCAAACAAAACCTATAAAACGGTTGAGATGTTTATTTTTATTTTCCAATTCTACCCCATTTAGAGTTCTTTTATCGCTTTCCACTACATTATATGTCATAATTAATGGTGGCATTAGAAAGTAAAACTTAAGCCCTCATACAGTTATGTGAACAGAAATATAAAAAAGTTATGCCTCAAGGAAAATAGGGAAGAAAAATTCAAAAATGAAACTCAAAAATGAAAAAAAAACTCCTGTATCCTAAGGGTTAAAGGGTTTATTCTAAGAATAATGTAAAACTTGAAAATCAGACACAATCCAGTATATGACAACTTTCTAATAAGACTAGAATCATCCCTATATCTTATATGGTTCCAGAGTTCTCCCCACTCAGTGCTCCAATTGTTCTGCTACATTTCAAGCTTTCAGCTTAGAGGACATGTCCTTTCTCAGGGGTTTGTCCTTTCTGCTACAGCTGGTGGCAATTGAAGGATAGAACTGAGGATGTGAACAGGACAGAGAAATTATAAAAAGAAGCGTAAACAGCAGGGGGCGCTATACAGATAGATTTTATTGAATAACTTGGTAGCTATAATACCATTTTTTATTACATGCAATTACAAAAGTTTTCAGATCCAGGTGCTGGATGGAAAACTGTAGAATATTTTTTGTTGGACAACCCCTTTAATGAGGTATTCCCATCATAGACAATGGGGGGATATGCCCACCTTTGGGATCCGCACCTATATTGAGAACAGAGCAGGGAGCGCTGTGCCTGGAGGACCCTGGGTTTCAGGGGGTCCAGCCACCACCAGGCACAGCTCCCCGTTTCTCCCTTAGAAATTAATGCGAACGCTCCCATTCATTTCTTTAGAGCCGACGGAAATAGTTGAGCCAGTGCTCAGCTATTTTCAGTGGCCCCATAGAAATGAATGGGAGGCGGCTGCGCAGTGAGCCCTCTTTTCATTTTCCCGTTCGGTTCTCAATATAGTTGAGGGTCCCAATGGTGGGACCCGCACCTATCAGACAATGGGGGCATATTCTAGCGATATGCCCCCATTGTCTATGATGGGAATAACCCTTTAAGACCAAGCCTGCCCAATGCATTGCCAGGTATCATGTGATGCTTCCTTCATCTCTTCTACCCACATAAAACAACAGCTTCTTCCTTGTTTGAATTCAACAGAGTGAATGACATTCGTAGTTCCATATAACAATTTTACTGATCATTAAGGAAGCAGGTGTATAGTTACTGCTCCATTATCTATGTGCATTTTATGTTTTTTAAAAATGTTCATTACAGATTTATTCTGCACATTTTAATAAAACATCATTTTAATGGAATTTTCATGCGAAAGCAATGGATTATTAATTACTACATGACCTATTTAGTATTTGATCACCATAATGGACTCAGGGTTTGTTAATTGTGCTAAGTACTGTCTGAAAACTGTACTGGAAAATTATTCCATTTCAGATAAATCTATTTAAAATTCCACCAAAGGATCTGACTTTTGCTTCAGGTTAGCAGCTCATGTTCAGACATTAGAAAGTTTTGCTGTGATGTCTTTTTTGTTCTAGGGCTGGCATAGTAATAAAGAACAAAGAGTACTAACAGCAATCTCAACAATTGTGTCTCAGGATAGACATTGAGGGCACGTAACTAATATTAGGTATAAATTCCCTTGTATATTGCAAAAAAATTAGTAGGCACTCTCCCACCTGTCCTCCCGTTGCAGTGATGCTACTATTCTATAACAGTCACTTCACTGGTTGCCCATCCACCACAGAATACAGTTCAAACTTCTCACCCTCACCCACAAAGCTCTCCAGAGTGCTGCCCCTCCATACATCTCTTCCCTCATCTCCGTCTACCACCCTACTCGTACTCTCTGTTCTGTTAGTGACCTAAGATTAATATCCTCCATAATTCGTACCTCTCACTCCCATCTTCAAGATTTTTCTCAAGCTGCACCTACTCTCTGGAATGCTCTGCCCCTGAATATTAGGTCAATTCACAACTTTCCTGCCTTCAAACGTGCCCTAAAAACACATCTTTTCAGGCAGGCTTATCAAGCTTCCTAAAATGACCTTTCCCAACTAAACTGCTCCCCCCACCAACTCCAATGGCCTGCATGCGATCCTCTAATAGTCCCAAATCCTAAGCAGATCGGCCGGCACCACACCTTTCACTACAATTATGGCTCGAATCCTACTTATCACAATCAACTACCTTATGTGTCACCCCCTATTCCTCATAGATTGTAAGCTCTTGCGAGCAGGGCCCTCACTCCTAGTGTTTCAGTTGTATATTAGCCAGTCATTTTTGTATTGTACAAGAACCCTATGATTTTGTAAAGCGCTGCGGAATATGGTGGCGCTATATAAATAAATATTATTATTATTATATTATTATTAACCCCATCCACCAATGGAGTGTTTTGTAAAATATATTTTTATATGTTTAATAACTAGAATACAATATATTGTACCTAGCTTGCTGTACCACAATAAATAGAATATAAAAATAACGTAAAAATAGAATTAAAACTAGAAGTGGCTGATGAATTTGTAAGGTATACTCCGAAACACATCTGGCGTATTACCTGAACAATAAGACCACCAGCTGGGACCACCTATTGTGCTCTCTCCGCTTATAGAAACAGATACAATGCTCCAGGTGAAGTAATCCTTGCCAGTACACAGGCATCCTCCTTAGCCGCAGCCACATCTAAGCAAAGGAGGCCCACATGGACATGTAGTACCCAAGAGCGGCAATAGTATTCCTACACCCTGCTACTATCTCTAATAGGCTAACAGTAATGTCAGCTATACATTTTTTCTAGTTCCTTTACACTATGCATTCCTAAAATTGCTATGAGACTGTTATGTTCATGTAATTTATCTGTTCACCAAAAGGTGGCAGCGGATATGACAGAGAGATCTTTAGATAGAATGGAACTTACCTTTACATTCTACCCCTTTTGGGTAGAATTGGGCAACTCCTGCTTCCTACCAAAGGAGGGCTATAGGAAGTGGTTAGTCATTGGGTTTGCAATCCGAATGCGGTGGCCCCCCAGTCAGTGCCCATGCATTGTGGACTGAAAATTGTCCACAGCACAGACACTGAAGGCACGTGTGCATGAGCCCTTAGTGCGTGTCTAATGTTGGAAGCAGACAAGTCAATATGGAGCAGTGAGGGGAAGGTGACCCCTCCTGCACCAGAAGTTTCTCCAGATGGAAGCAGCTCATAGAGCACCATGACTCTTTACAGATTAAGAGAGAGAGTATTGCAAGGGGGTTAACAGCCAAAGGCATCAGGCTCCAAAGGTGCCAGAATCGCTGTAGATTACAGCTACCAGACTAAATCTGAGTTTAGCACAACAGAGAAGGAGAAAGTAGAATATTCAAGTTTGCCTGCCAGTAATCCCAAAACCTGTTGGAACCAAGAGAAAGATCACTTTCTGAACGAATGCAAGTTTATTCCAGTAAAGCTGTTTAAATTTCACCAAGTCTGGAATCGACTTATTAAATACCTCCTACAGCTCTCACCTTTATTGTTCTGGAGCTTAACCCTGGCAATCGATGGTATCCAGGTAGGAGCACCATGATACACACAGAAGCTATTGAGGCCGCACCCCACCACCTAGCATTCCCATAAACCTGGGACAGCACGTTGCAGGCACTTCACCGGCAGGAGACACCACTCAAAGTGTGGCTACTACCAGACTGGTTACCAGCTTCAAAACAGCAGAGAAACAAGTGGACATAATGAGGAGGTACAAGTCAGATTGCAACAGCGATCTCTCCCAAGTCCAAATTCAAAAGGAGTTGGTAAAAAACAGCATCAGTTTGCTGGCACTGTTATGACTGTTTTCAATTCAGCAACAGAGTATTCATTCATAATTACCAACTAACCAAAAATTATCTCATGAATAACATTTATAAATGAACTGAGAACTGATGTGCCAATACATAGCAGAAATTATATGGTTTCATATGAAAGACAACATTTGCTTTTAACAAAAAATTCATATTGTGGGATTTTTTTAATTTTAATTCTATTTTTCATTATTTGTATATTGTATTTATTGTGGTACAGCCAGGGCCCTGTTGGCATGTATATTGTATTCTATTTATTAAATATATTGTACAAAACACACCACTGGTAAGTAAATTCAGTAAATCCAGATGGGGGAGTGCCTACTATTTTTTGCAATATACATCTTCTTTGACAGCGAGTAGGTCAATAGTAGAGCACCCCCTTTCTATTATTATAGGTTGAGATGAGCCACTGTACATTTGTTTTTATCATTTCCTTGTTCTACTCTCTTTTATTAAGCATACCGTGGGGGAGGGTTATAATGTTATTAAAACATAACTTTGTGGATAGTAAAACAAAAAAGAAACAAATTGATGTCAAAACACATATACACCAAATGGCTAGTCGTGTAGGACAGCGAGTGCACTCTTTAATGAGTCTGTGGATGTGGTCAGGGATTGCTAGCCTGAGTTTACAGGCTAGTAGGGTCATTTACCTATAATGACCTATTTACTAGCTAGTTTTGTTGCCTTAATAATCGCTAAGCTGGATACTCAACACAACAACTATTCTGATAAGGGTGACCCCTAGACCCGACATTTAAACATTTCCCTACTAGAACCCTACCTAGAATCCCTACTTTCTGACTAGAAAGCACTCAGCTAGAGATGAGCGAAGTGTATTGGGAAATTTAATTTGGGTGCTTTGCCAAATTTTACAAAAAAAATTTGCTTTGTGACAAATTAGTTTGTCACAAAGCAAATTTCCTTATAAACTGTGACTTGCAATGACGATTGCTCCGCTCCCTGTAATTCTACCCCTCAAATGCTGTGTTAATACATGATCGCGGCATGTGAAGTATATAACACGGTGTAAAAGTGTTTTAAAAAGCATACTTACCTGCTCCGTTAGCTCACGATGAGCCAGCTGCCATCTTGCTTGAAGATCTGGTGTTAAATCTTGTGCAGCCCAAGATTACGTTATCAAGCCGACCGGCGTGCTAATGTCATACATCATCACGCACGGGATTTCTGCCGAGATCTTCAAGCAAGATGGCAGCAGCCAGCCGGTCGCAAGCAAATGAAGCAGGTATGACTTTTTATTTTAATTTTTTCAGGTCAAATCCTGTAATTTGGATCAAAGTCCATGAAGTGATTCACTTAAAACTACACTCAGCTCTATTCATTTTTTCCTGCTCCTGCATGTTTCAGTGGCACATCGGAGAACCTTCATGCAGCATAAATTTCCGTAGTATGAGGGTAACGGTAGTAGTGTCTTGTATCACTATAAGCAGTATTTTATACAGACAGTCTCCATATAGTGACAAAATTGACAAATTAGAAAAAAAAAATAGAAGAAATCAGGTGAGGGGCAAACACTCCACACCAGTGTATGCTGGAGATTTTCTAACAAAACAATGTATCAATCTACTTTATTTCATGGTGCCTGCAATTCTCACTTGCATTTGCAACAGTTGGTTGCATTCTGCAACATTAAGTGGTCTGTTTTTCTATGTTTAAGGGACAAAACTGAGATTACACCTAAATTATGGCATATTTACTATGTGTGACTTTTACAAAAGTCGCACAAACGTTTCATCACCACACCAGCCAACCTTTTGTTGTACTTTTAGACATATACAGTGCCTTGCGAAAGTATTCGGCCCCCTGGAACTTTTCAACTTTTTGCCACATTTCAGCCTTCAAACAGAAAGATATTACATTTTAAATTTTTGGTGAAGAACCAACAACAAGTGGGTCACTAATGTGAAGTGGAACAAAATTTATTGGATCATTTAAACTTTAAAACTGAAAAGTTGGGTGTGCAAAATTATTCGGCCCATTTACTTTCAGTTCAGAAAACTCACTCCAGAAGTTCATTGAGGATCTCTGAATGATCCAATGTTGTCCTAAATGACTGATGAAGATAAACAGAATCCACCTGTGTGTAATCAAGTCTCCGTATAAATGCACCTGCTCTGTGATAGTCTCAGGGTTCTGCATCATGAAGACCAAGGAACACACCAGGCAGGTCCGTGATACTGTTGTGGAGAAGTTTAAAGCCGGATTTGGATACCAAAAGATTTCCCAAGCTTTAAACATCCCAAGGAGCACTGTGCAAGCAATCATATTGAAATGGAAGGAGTATCAGACCACTGCAAATCTACCAAGACCCGGCCATCCCGCTAAACTTTCATCTCAAACAAGTAGAAGACTGATCGGAGATGCAGCCAAGAGGCCCATGATCACTCTGGATGAACTGCAGAGATCTACAGCTGAGGTGGGAGAGTCTGTCCATAGGATAACAATCAGTCGAACACTTTACAAATCTGGCCTTTATGGAAGAGTGGCAAGAAGAAAGCCATTTCTTAAAGATATCCATAAAAAGTCTTTTTTACAGTTTGCCACAAGCCACCTGGGAGACACACCAAACATGTGGAAGAAGGGGCTCTGCTCAGATGAAACCAAAATCGAACTTTTTGGAAACAATGCAAAACGATATGTTTGGTGTAAAAGCAACACAGCTCATCACCCTGAACACACCATCCCCACTGTCAAACATGGTGGTGGCAGGATCATGGTTTGGGCCTGCTTTTCATCAACAGGGACAGGGAAGATGGTTAAAATTGATGGGAAGATGGATGGAGCCAAATACAGGACCATTCTGGATGAAAACCAGTTGGAGTCTGCAAAAGACTACCCGAGACTAGGATGGAGAATTATCTTCCAACAAGACAATGATCCCAAATATAAAGCAAAATCTACAATGGAATGGTTCAAAAATAAACATATCCAGGTCTTAGAATGACCAAGTCAAAGTCCAGACCTGAATCCAATTGAGAATATGTGGAAAGAGCTGAAAACTGCTGTTCACAAACGCTCTCCATCCAACCTCAAAGAGCTCGAGCTGTTTTGCAAGGAAGACTGGGCAAGAATTTCAGTCTCTAGATGTGCAAAACTGATACAGACATACCCCAAGCGACTTGCAGCTGTAATCGCAGCAAAAGGTGGCGCAACAAAGTATTAATGCAAGGGGGCCGAATAATTTTGCACGCCCCATTTTTCAGTTTTATTATTACAAAAAAAGTTTAAATGATCCAATAAATTTTGTTCCACTTCACAATTGTGACCCACTTGTTGTTAATTCTTCACCAAAAATTTAAAATGTTATATCTTTTTGTTTGAAGCCTGAAATGTGGCAAAAGGTTGAAAAGTTCCAGGGGGCCGAATACCTTTGCAAGGCACTGTAAGTGGAAACCACATTGCAGTCACACCAAATATGTTGCACCACTTCATAAATCTGGTGCAGACACACAAGGCAAACACAGACTTAAAAATGAAACAAAAACAACCGTATATGATAAACTGAGATATACTTAATGCAAGAATTGATAATGATGGCTTATCTTCAGAATAGGTCATCATTATAATATTGATGGGGGTCCGACACCCAGCACCCCTGCCGATCAGCTGTTTCAGGGGGCCATCAAGCTCACCAGAGCTCTGGTGTACACAGCTGGCTACTGGCAGCTTTCCAAGCACAGCGCCGTAGATTGTATAGTGGCTGTGCTTGGTTTTGCATTTCAGCCCCATTCACTACTATGGGACTAAGCTGTATCTAGGATAGGTGACTTATGTACGGTGACATCACATGGCCTAGGAAGAGGCCGCAGGATTCACTGAGCACCGGCCCCAACAGTTGATTAGCAGTGGTCCCGGGTGTCAGATCCCCAACAATCTGATATTGATGACCAACCCTGAGGATAGGTCATCCTTATTAATTCCTGTATAACCCCTTGAAGACAATAAACAGCAAAAGCAAACATTTACAATAGTGATCTAGGGTAGACCTTCAATTTCACGATTATAAATTAACATTATTTTACATAGATGGGAGAGGGATTCAGCATTTTATTCTGTTTACCTGTTGACAGTCAGTTTGTGCCTTACATCCTCCTATGTTCATATACAGAAAAAATATATGTGTCACTGTTCATTCTGGCCAACACAGTTTGATTTCCCAAAAGTATGTGGCCAATGCAAACTGATCTGTATGCAAAACACCTGTTTAATCAGCCTTATAGTCTAAGTATGAATAAGCTTTTAATCAATTTGTTTGTTTTTCTTATAAACAAAAGAACAAAAGCAAAAGATTGAAAACAAACTTTTCTTGTTAACACAGAACGATAAAAACTTATTAAATTACTGGCTGACTAATTAAAGAAATGAAAATGTGATTAGTCTGGGGGACTGGTAGACAGTGAACATTTACTTAGACAATACATTCTGTAAAGTTTTATGGTTGGTGAAATGTTCTTGGAATGCACTCTTGCTACACATTTACACATTCCATAGAGGAGTCAACCCTTGTTGGTCGCTTTGTTTTAGTTTTGTCCTCCCCTCCCATAACGTTTTATTTTCCCATTCTATAACTGTATGAGGGCTTGCTTTTTTCTTACAAGACAAATTTTATTTTTAATGGCATTGCATAATTTACCATATCTTTTACTACTTAAAAAAATATATATACCGCAATTAAAAATAATAGTAATAATTATATTTCTCTTCACATCTATGAGGACTTTCTTTTTTTTTTTTTTTTGAAGGGGAAGCAGTCACATTCATTTGTACCATTTTGGAGCATACAACTTTTTAAGAACTTTTTATTCACTTTTTCACAAGTTAAAGTGGCAATTCTGATCTTTTTTTTCTATTATGGCATTCAGTGTGCAGGTTAAGTGTTTTTAAATATGAATAGTTCAGATAGTTGTAAAATTGGGAAAGAGAGATAAACAAAAAAAAATTAATTTTTCTACATTTTTTTTACATATTTTTGAAAACTTTTTATTAACTTATTTTACTATGTTTCAAGGGCAATTGTCCATGTCATCAGAGACCATGAAGAGACCAACTGGGGGACAAAGAATCATCAGAATGGGAGCAGCAAGGATAACAAAGGTACTTATGGGGTCATGTATTGAGACTGGTGATTTAGGGGTCAGTCTTAATACCCCTGCACAGGCGCTGGATGCACTGAATTTATGTGGAGGTGTTGGCCTCTACATAACTTTGGCGCATGATACGCTAGCGTACACGGAGAGTAAATCTACCTCAGCTCCCTTGCTGGTATAGATTTAAGTCATTTTCAAAGCCAAAAACTGACATAGAAAATGCTAAATAAGATGGCCTGCCGGCCTCCCTCTTACACGCCCATGCCATGCCCCCTTTTTTGGCACTGGCGTGGATGACATGACTGGGTCTAAAGTCGCAGATTTTACTGCAAATAACCTTTCCACCAAAATTTGTGATAGATATACACCAAAAAGTGGCATATATCTAATCAGATAATAAATAAAGTGGCCAAACAACTTCATTTATGAAGGTTTTAGGTGCAAAATACAAATCAATGCAATGAAAACACATTCATCTTAAAAAGAAAAAAAACCAGGAAGAGATTGAGGAGAACAGGAATGAGAAGATGCAAGTATGAGAACAACTATAAGGAGAGAACACAGTATACAAGCAATAGACCAGGACAGGCAACAATTGAAGTCAGGGACAAAGCTGTATCAACACGCAAGAACAGGGCCGAGGAACACTTTTGCAACAATAGGTACCAAAACGGCTTAAAGGTGTTATGCCATGATTGACATAAAAAAATAAAATTACACATAGAATACATGTGAATCTCTGTCTAACAAAGTTAGAACCAGCCCTTTACCTTAAATGTATCCAGAGATCTTCCCATTCATTGCTACTGCTAGATTTATATCAAGATTGCAGCTATGGGGCATGCTCTTTTTCAGGAGGCATGCCATTTCTCTACCATGAAGCTGTCCATACCGTGAAGAGTGGCTGACCAGTCCTGGTTGGAAAAATTTAATTTGCTATTGGAAGTAAGAATCTGTCTAGAGCTCCTTTCTCCAGAGCAACTGTAATGTTAAAATCAAAGGTGCAGAGAATTGGCCATGGGTGGACTGGTCATAGACTCTACAGGGAAATTTCCCTGTGAGCCAATGCCCAGGGGGCAACCTGAGCCGTTCTCACAGCAGCTGAATACTTGAATACTGCAACGAGGGTGATGGTATTTAGAGCTGCACGAGTAGTATTTTGTGTTGCACTACATTATTGCTGGCCCAGCCTACTTGTAGTGTCCCGGGTTACTTATTTTGCCCCAACTTCTGTCAACTTGGACTCGCCTACAACATGAGGCCACTTTAAGTTCCCAGTACGTCCCTGGAATTGGCCCATAAGTCATGGAAAGGAAGTGATTGGGTTGGAAACACCATGTCTTTCCTGTCATGGGTGGTAAAACCTGCCACCATAATGAGGCCTAGCTTGAGCATTCCTGTTGAGTCCTGTCCTTTGTGGTAAAACCTGCCACCATAATGAGGCCTAGTTGACCATGCCTGTTGAGTCCTGTCCTGGGTGGTAAAACTTTCCACCATAATGAGGCCTAGTTTGACCATTCCTGTTCTATGTACATCACTGCCCACTCTATCAAAGCGGCAAGAGTTTTTTTTAAGGAGTCAATAATCAGTATTCGCTACATGGGGAAAGCAATTAATTGGTCCCTTGACTTTTATGAAAATGGTCCAAAATACCATTGGATTATAAGCACCACTGGGAACAGTTACCAATGTAAATGACTGTAAATGACTATTCTGTCTAACATAGAGAAGAATGTTAGCACTAAGTAGTATTTTTAATGAACTGAAACATATCAATCTCAGTATTAACAACCTAACCTTTGTGGTTTTCCGCACATGATAGTTGACTTCAATCCATGCAGCATAATGTCTACAGCAAGTAAATAAGGCAAGTGTAACTCAATCATACTATACATGTAAAAAGAAAGCAATTACAATGATGAGTCTGAAAAACCCAAGGAGCATGATGCCCATTACTAAATTATCTCAGCAGTGGTGTATACAATCAACATGCTCATCTCAGCTAATGCCTAGTTGTTATGATCTTGCATCCTGCTGATTTCTCCTGCTGGCTTGGTACAAAACTTATCTTTCAGTCACTTGAAATAATTATGACCAAGTGGGTTTTTCAATATTGTAATTGACATTATAAAACGGCATTATGAATTGTGTATTCAGCATTATGTGTGTTAATGCCTCCTGCAGTAATTGATACGCATACAAGCATTATTGGGTCAGTAATCACTAGATTTAAGTTTAATGTTTTTTTTAGAAAAGTATGGCAGAGTGGAAAAATACACACTTGAAGAAATGTTTTTCAGAGGGTTGTGTGGTCATATTTCAAACCAAGTCTTTTGCTATGGGTAAAAGGCATATATACAGACTGAGTCTGTAACGAGGGGGGCACTATTTAACCATTCAATAAATGGGGTTAAATAATAAATTGTCCAATCAAATTCATTTGGGACATATAGATAGTATATACTTAAATAACTCATCTGTAGGTATCTCATATCTAAGACCTCCACCAGCCCCAACAATACTGCAACTGTGGTCCATGGGGACATTCAGTTGTCTTGCCAATTCCTGTTATTATTTGTTAGGACCCCCACAATCAAACAGTTAAGACATATTCTCATATTCAATATAATTTAAAGTGTCTTCTTAACATCTTCTATGGTATCCTGCTATCATTTAGATAGATAGGCATAGCGTTAAATGATAAAATCATTGTTACCTACAGTACATCTGCTAGAAAGAGAAGATTTGTACCTACGTATGACACTGGGATCTGTGTTGGTCCCATGTTCGTATGTGCCCGCATTACTGAGAAAAATAAGTTTAGTATATACAAATGAGTCTCTAGGAGCAATGGAGGTGTTACCATTATATCTAGAGGCTCTGCTCACTCTGCAACTGCCACACCCTCTGCACTTTAATTGACAGGGCCAGGCTGTGTAAATGTAATCAATATGGTTGAGCGAATCGAAGTATCCAAAGTGGACTTCAATCCAAATTTCACAGAAAATTTGATTTGCCAGAAAGCCGAATTTCACAAAGAAATTTGATTTGTTACGAATTACTTGGTCATGAATCGCATTACATTGTATGTAGCGGGTGCAATTATGGGGAATGGCGTCACCCCCATAATTGACTCCATCAGATGCCGCATTCATCGCTGATTGTAGCATCTGCCATTAAAATTGAGGCCTTTCAGGGGTTAATCAGTGTAAAAAAAAATACATACCTGTACTCACCTTATCCATTTCCTCGTGGAGAGGCTATCATGGCCGTCATGATTGAGGAAACCGCAGAAAATCAGAGCTGTGACACGGTGGCATCACACTGTCACGGAAATTCTTATGACAGATAACAGGAGGTCTGTCAGATTGGCAACATGTGGTATAATCTGACATGTTTTCCCTTTTTGTTGTTGATATTTACCACACCCTTTTCCCACAGGTGTTCCTAGTGTGGTAATTGTCCCTCCCATATGTATTGCTTCTTCTCCCACTATTCCTTGCGGTTTATAGCTTCAGTTGTTGTCATGGTGTGCAGCTGTTTGGTTTTCAGCTGAGATCCTGGAGCCTCCATTTCTTCACGGAAAGATACGTTTCCTTTTACCTTCAGTGTGTTTTGTTATTAGGCCTTAGGGAGACTCCTGTTCGTCCTTCCTTTTGGAGGAACAGGTAGACTCATTCCTGTCATTAGTTCCAGGGTACTTTAGGGTCAGTTCAGTGTTTAGGTTCCTGTGTATGAACTTGCTTACCTTTGAGGCCTGTTCATACTGGTAGATAGACAGGAATTGAGCCAGGGTTTCCTGTAGGAGGTGTCCATCTCCCTTCCTTAGTTTCTAGGCCTAATCTCCTTTCCCTCCTACACTTGGTTTGGTTCCCCCCCACACCTGCGCGTGACATTATAAACTGCCAATTACAGTCACTTTGTTGTTTGTATCTGGCCATGGATCCTATTGCTGTACTCGCCGGGCAGCTGCAGGGGCTGTCTTTGGAGGTAGCTGACCTTCGCACGACCGTTACCCAGATTCAGAGACCACAGGCTGTTGGTCCCGGGGGTGGTTGTTGCCAGGACTGTCTGGAGCCTAAAGTCGCTCTCCCAGATAGATTCTCTGGGGGACGTGATAACTTTATTTTGTTCAGGGAGGTGTGAAAATTGTACTTTAGGTTGTGTCCACATTCATCTGGTAATGAGGAACAGAGAGTTGGTGTGGTGATCCAGTTGCTCAAGGGAGATGCACAGTCATGGGCCTTTTCTCTGCCGACCAGATCGCAGTCTCCCCAGTCGGTGGATGAATCTATGATGACCCGGATCACATCTCCCTGGCCAAGACCAAGTTACGCGACCTTCATCAGGGTGAGCGCTCTGTTGAGATCTATTGCGCTGAGTTTTGGAGGTGGGCTATGGATACCGAATGGAATGATCCGGCTCTCCGTAGTTAGTTTTATCAAGGGTTATCAGAAAGTCTAAAGGACGCTTTGGCCTTTAATGAAACTCCAGTGTCTTTGGAAGCCACTATGTCTCTTGCTGTACGCATGGATAGACGCCTGAGAGAGAGATCTAGGGGCCCCTGCTCTCAGGACGTACACATAGTGTATTGTCTTCCTAAGACACTTTGGGTGAAGATACTCCTGGGTTGATGTCTGGGGATGAACCCATGCAGTTAGGGGGGGGACTACTCCTGCTTCCATCTTTAAGCATTCTGGTAATAAAAAGGGAGTGTGTTTTTTCTGCAGACAGAAAGGACACTTTATCAACACATGTCCATGCATTCAGTCTCTAAAAGAGAAAAAAAGAAAGGGGGCGTTAAATTCCCATCTCACTCTTGGAGGAGTGGGTGGAGAGACAGAAAATGTTTGTCTTTATCCTGTAGTACCCGTTTTCTCCTGACTACTGAGGTGGCACTAGAGTCAAAGGTTGTGAGAATTGAGGTGTTTATTGACAGCGGGGCAGGGGTAAACCTGATTGATGCTCAGTTTGTCCATATGCATGGATTGTCTCCGAGCGCATTGGAGAAGAGGATTTCTGTGTTTACTATTGATTCTGCGCCTCTTTCTAAAAAGTGTTTGTCTCAGATGGTGCATGATATCCGATTAAGAGTAATGAATTTCATCAGGAACTTATTTTGTGTTTTGTGTTGGAAAGTCTTCATGCTCCTGAGGTGCTGGGTGGAGATGAGCGAACATGCTCGTCTGAGCTTGGTGCTCGTTCGAGCATTAGGGTACTCGTAACTGCTCGATGCTCGGACGAGTATCTCGCCATGCTCGAGGAAATGGCAATTTCCGCATTGTGCTTTTTTGGCGCCTAAAAACACAGCCAAATCA
>ONZH01016901.1:0-37034 GCA_900303285.1 Rhinella marina | reverse complement strand
ACAAGAGACGGTGGAGGAAGATATGTCGCTTGATAGCCAGAGCACCCTCCGGTCTGTTTCTCAGCGCGTATCGAAGGAGGGGGATGAGGATGAAGAGGAGGAGAATGTCGGCGAGACAGTAGAGGGTACCAGTGCTCAGTCCTTAACTCTTGAGCGTGTACGGGCTGAAGAGGAGGACTTGGAGGAGGAGGAGGAAATGGACAGTCAGGCCAGTGAGGAGAGGGAATTCTTGCGTGTTGGGACTCTGGCGCACATGGCAGACTTCATGTTAGGCTGCCTATCCCGTGACCCTCGCGTTAGAAGCATTTTTCAAACACCGATTACTGGGTGTTCACTCTCCTGGACCCACGGTACAAGCAGAACCTTTCCACTTTCATCCCTGTAGAGGAAAGGAGTATGAGAGTGAATCAATATCAACAGGCCCTGGTGCACAAGCTGAAACAATCCTTCCCATCTGACACCGCTAGCGGCAGAGGGCGTGCTTCTGTGGGCCAAGTAGCGGGGGAGAGGAGGCGAGCAGGCAGCTTGTCCAGCACTGGCAGGGGAACGCTTTCCAAGGCCTTTGCCAGTTTTATGTCACCCCAGCAAGACACTGTCACCTGTCCCCAGTCTCGGCAGAGTAGGGGTGAGCTTTACAGAAAGATGGTGAGGGAGTACCTAGCTGACCATACCAACGTCCTGCGTGATCACTCTGCTCCATACAACTACTGGGTTTCAAAGCTGGACACGTGGCCTGAACTGGCGCTGTATGCCTTGGAGGTGCTGGCCTGCCCTGCCGCTAGCGTGCTGTCAGAGCGGGTATTCAGTGCAGCTGGTGGCGTCATCACCGATAAGCGTACACGCCTGTCAACTGACAGTGCTGACAGGCTGACGCTTATTAAAATGAACAAAGCCTGGATTTCACCGGAATTCAAATCTCCTCCGGGGGAAAGCAGCTAAAGATTTAAATAACTTATGTATCCGATTCCTCTTCTCTACTCCTCCTACTCCTCCTCCATATCGTCTTTGCCTAACGCTGACCCAAAAAACGCCTCAACGTCTCCATCTAAGAACCTAAAGACCATTGTGGAGAGAGCGGCACAGCTCGCCATCAAAGTGAGGAACCCCAACGCCAGACTGCGCAGAGAAGATAACGAATAAATATCTCTGTGGTTATTTTTACTAAATAAAAGTTAAATAAACACAAAAAAATTGATCTGTTCCTGTGCCTGATCCACCCAAGTTGAATCTGTCCCATCATGAGAAAGTCCCCCCAAGGAATCCCCACTGTTCCAGTTTCCAGTTTTATTTGCGCAAACTGCATAAATTTTTATTTTTGGGATAGGTGTGAAAAATAATATTACTTGCGTATCTATATTGCCCAACATTGGATACGGTAGCAAGTAGAAGACCAAACACATGCTGCCCACAGGGTTCCGCAAATTCCTGGTCCACAATGTCAAGGAGGTCGAGGTCCTGTTGATGAGCAACAAGTCCTTCTGTGCTGAAATCGCCGACAACGTCTCCATCTAAGAACCTAAAGACTATTGTGGAGAGAGCGGCACAGCTCGCCATCAAAGTGAGGAACCCCAACGCCAGACTGCGCAGAGAAGATAACGAATAAATATCTCTGTGGTTATTTTTGCTAAATAAAAGTTAAATAAACACAAAAAAATTGATCTGTTCCTGTGCCTGATCCACCCAAGTTGAATCTGTCCCATCATGAGAAAGTCCCCCCAAGGAGTCCCCACTGTAACTTGCTTCCCATACAACTACCTCACCCCCCGACACCTGTGTCTCGCCATTGTCCACCACCTCCTCAGACAACACTGGTAAATCCACACTGTCAGCACACGGAAACAGCAAAAGGTCTTGCGAATTGGGGCAGAGAATGTTGTGGGCTAGCACATCAGAGAAGGGGTGACTATGGGGTTCCAGGGAGTACGTGACCACATGCAATCTCCATCTAAAAAGTCATGCCACACTTGATCAATCTCATAATTTATGACTGTACCGGTTGATGCTAAATTTTTAAGTTGGGGTCCTGTGTGGTCATTCTAACTCCATCCGGCTGTTGTCACCACCACACACGCTAGCCCAGGGGGCACTCCTCTGGCTCTTCCAGCTCAACCTCCTTCCCCCCAGCCTGCCCCCCCTCCACCTACAGGCCCTCTCTCCAAACAATTTACGTCTTTGTTCTATCTTTCTCTCTCTCCAAACTATTTTTCCGGATAGCTGCCATATACGGTTTTAAACTGAGTAGTATACATAGAAGACATACCACACTTGATCAATCTCATAATTTACGACTGTACCGGTTGATGCTAAATTTTTAAGTTGGGTTCCTGCGTCGTCATTCTAAATACATCTGGCTGTTATCACCACCACACACGCTAGCCCAGGGGGCACTCCTCTGGCTCTTCCAGTGAAACCTCCTTCCCCCCAGCCTGCCGCCCCATCTACAGGCCCTCTCTCCAAACAATTTACCCGGATAGGGGACGTATTAGATATTGTACTGATGTTTTTTTTTTGTTCTTCTTTTAATTGCCTCCTGACCTGTGATAGGCAGAGCATGGACACGTCCCCTTAGCTGCAGTGGGAAAGACACTCCCCTGGCCAGAGCAAGCTCTTTTTCCGTTTTCTGTGGTCGAAAAATCCATGAAATATAGGGTCCCAAGATAGGGGACGTATACGGTATTAAACTGAGAAGAATCGATACCATACCGGTTGATGCTACAGTTTTTCAAAATCCATTCCGGTTGTGTGTGTGTGGCTCAGCTGCAGTGCCAGCATGAGCCACACACGTTAGCCCAGGGGGCACTCCTCTGCTCTTCCAACGAAACCTCCTTCCCCCCCACCTACAGGCCCTCTCTCCAAACAATTTACCCGGGTAGGGGACGTATTAGATATTGTACTGATTTTTTTTTGGTTCTTCTTTTAATTGCCTCCTGCAATAGACAGGAATCGAACCCGGGTCAACTGCTTGGGAAGCAGCTATGCTCACCACTTTACCACCAACAGCCACAGCATCTGATAAGAACAGATACTAAACTTGATGTCAGCTGCAGTGCCAGCATGAGCAGTGGTGTCACCTGCAGGCGGTGATGGACCTTCGTTGCACCTAGTTGGGTACTTCCCTAACATGTGATGGGTATTTGCCTCGCCTTTCTTGGTCTGGGTGAGCACAATTGCCATGAGGTTAACCACCAGGCTGTTGCCTGAGAATTTGGGGTAATGGTGGGATTAAGCAGCCTCAGAGGCATCCATGCATGCTGCCCCTGCTGTTTCCTGTCCATTTCCGTGGTGTTTCCATCATTTTCTGAGGTTTCCAGGTTTTCACCCAGCCTTCCCTAGGCAGAGCCTTGGTCCCCTGCAAAAATGCTCGAGTCTCCCATTGACTTCAATGGGGTTCATTATTCGAAACGAGCACCCGAGCATCGGGAAAAATTTGACTCGAATAACGAGCACCCGAGCATTTTAGTACTCGCTCATCTCTAGTATGCACACATAATGGCAAATTTGATATGGAGCCAATTAAGTTCTAAGTATGTTTTAGGAGTGGGAAGCATCTACCATAGTTTACTTAGAGGGCATCTACACAAAGATGGGGAGAACATACAAACTCTATGGAGATACTGTTCTTGATAGGATCTAAATCCAGGACTCCAATGCTGCAAGGCAACAAAAGCCGCGGTGGATGTCAATGAAGTTCCCCTGCCTTGTATATTTCTATGGTTGTGCTGGCAGTCAGTATAATATTGTACTAAACACAATTTATTTTTCAGGAAACACTTGATGAAAAAAAGAAAGAGGAGTTACGATCTTTTCTCTGTGAAATAATAAACAACACTCAGTGTAATGTAACCATTCACTCCTCAGAAATAAAACCAAAATGTATCCTTTGGGTCCCAAATTCAAAAGGTAAGACCAAGAAAACCTAAATTTAAATCAACTAGCAAGATTTATGACTACATAAGAAAATAAGGTCAAGGGTTCTTTTTAATTTTCTAATTCCAGACAGCCAATATTCAAATGTGATTTGAGCCATACCATGACAGTATTGTGGTTGATCTACAGACTAAGGGGCACATTTGTTAAGACCGACATTTTAGACCCCAGTCTGAATAAAGCCCTGTGCTGGAGGTGGATCTGCGGCAGATATGTAGAGGCGCAAGCCTCTACATAACTTCATCTGATCCACCGCCACTTCTAAATGTAGGGCAGCTTTTTTAGCTGTCTTACATTTAGACCAATTTCTACACCAAAACCAGGCGTAGAAAATGATAAATGAGACGGACCTACCGGCCCATTCCCTTCCCCACCCACTTTTTTAGACCTGAAATGTTAAGGGAAAAGTCGCAGATTGCAGTGCAAAGGACACGTGGTCAACGCCATGAAGAGGCCTTCACAAGGGTATATCACACCCGTCCTACACCATGGTGTGGGGTGGCATAATGTAATGTAGCCTGACTCCTCTACACTAACAGCTCAGCGTTACATTGATTTGGTTTTAGAGTCAGTGGTATGGACATTTCTCCAAAGTGTCCCAGAAGCTGTTTTCCAAAAGGACAGCACCAAACCGTATGTGACTCATGCTACTCTGAGCAGCCTGTGTGGCTTAAACATGCTACCATGGCCTGAAGCATCTCCAGACTTGTCTCCCATTGATCACACTTAGAACATCATTGGTCATCAATGGCAAAGATGGCTGCCAGCAGTGGATCTTAATGATTTGCGTGTCCAAGTGCATTCAGCGTGCAGGACATTCCTCAGGCAACCATTAATAACCTCACTGATAGCATGCTAAGGCATGTAGGTGTGTGTATTTCTGCAAGTGGTGCTCATACACACTACTGAAGATTTTGAACATTTTATTTTTTAGCATTTAGATATCATTAACATGTTTACTGAATCTGTGATTTCCATAATTCCATTATTTTTCCTCCGTAGTGTTGCAATTTCAATTTTGAGAAGTGTAGTTTCATTGAGCTTAGTATGGAAGAACATGACTGGTCCACTAATATTCTTGTGGCTGAATATATATGAAACCCCACAGCCTTGTTGAAAAATCTGTCAACGTCTTTCCAAGCATGTGGATGCTTGCATAACAAAAAGAACAATAGATGAGTCCATACTAAAGTACATAATTTAGGAATGAGATGGCCAGCAAGCTCATATAGATGTGATGTTCAGACATCCATTATACTTTTGGCCAAGTAGTGCATACTTATGTTTTTGCTGTATGTTGAGCCTAGTTAAGGCAAAATGTTTTGCTTCACTTGTTTCCTGAATAATGATTTTGTCTATTCAGAAAGTTTGCACAGAGAAAATAAAATATCTCTACTTTCCTCTAATATCTGATAAGAAAAATACAGATAACATAAGGTTTTATATGGGAAATAATGTGCCAAAGGTTTATAGCTAGGATAAAGCCTAACTATGTTCAAGTAAAACTCCAGTAGCAAAATTCCTCAGGATACACTATGCATGTAGGCATAGGCATATGTAGGTGGTTATACTAGTGTTTTGCCTCAGTGTAGGAGTACTTCCCATTGTCTACTAAACCAGATAGGCTCAGAAGGCATAAGTCTATAAGAACAAGATTTACAGACATATAGCTGTAGAATTTTAAGAATTATTGTTTCAGAAATGACAAATACACCATTTTTCAATATAATTTCCCTAGTCACTGCTGTGCAGGATTGAACGTGTTACTTCATTTCATTTTTTACTACAATGTGACAAACAATGGATGCCAACCTTGTGGTTTGTCTTGAGGTGTTAATACATCCTCCCTATATACCTGATCTCGCCCCATCAGACTATCACCTGTTTGGTCCCCTGAAAGAAGCCCCACGAGGGCTAAGATTCATGTCTGATGAAGAGGTGAAGACAGCGATGAAATAGTGGCTCGCAGCTCAGCCTAAAAACATTTTTAATGAGGGAATACAATAGTTTGTTGACAGATGGACAAATTGTATTGAAAAGCAGGGAGATTATGTAAAAAAAAATATGTATTTGTCTTTTCTAAAAGTTGATTAAAGTAAATTATACAGCCAGGGTGCAGATTATTTTTGACTAACACTTAGGGCTCATGCACACGAACGTGTGCCGGCCGTGCCCGTGCTGCGGGCCGCATACGGCGGGTCCGCAATAAACGGGCACCGGCCGTGTGCAGCCCGCATCACGGATCGCGGACCCATTCACTTCAATGGGTCCGCGATCCGGGAGATGCGGAGCGGAGGCACGGATCGGAACACCACGGAAGCACTACGGTGTGCTTCCGTGGTGTTTCTGGCCGTGCCTCCGCACCGCAAAAAAGTAGCGCAAGCACTACTTTTTTGCGGTGCGGACCCTCGGATGCGGATCGCGGACCCCATTCAAGTGAATGGGTCCGCGATCTGCATGCGGTGGCCTCACGGTCAGTGCCCGTGCATTGCGGACCGCAGTTTGCGGCCCGCAGCACGGGCACGGCCGGCACACGTTCGTGTGCATGAGCCCTTAAATATATACACAACTTGTGGCAACATTTTTTAAAATAAAGCAGCCATGTTTTTATAATCCTGAACAGTCCTTTGATATTTATTATTTGTTAAACTGTACATTGTTTTATTACAAAACAGTGCACAGTGCAATTTTACAATCTACTGGTATTACTTCTGGGCCCCAATGCAATATTTGTAACAGGGTCCTTACCTATCAGGTGCCGTTAATAACAGTGGCTCTTACATAGAGATTTTTTTGTTTTTGTGAATTTTTTTGTTTTGCTTCATTCAAAGATCCATGGCGTTTTTAGTTTTTTGGTCAACTGGGCTACATGAGGGCATGTTTTTATGGGACATGTTGCTGCCATTTTTGGGTATAGACATATACATTTTAGTATTTTTAATTTTTGTATAAATTTTTATATACAGTATACATTTAGCAGTTTTTTTTCTGTTCAGTAATCACTTTATTGTAAGGTTCATTACAGATATGCAAAACCAATTATGTATATATTTTATATTTTTAAGCAAATACATGTGTTTGCAAGCAAAAAATTGTGTTTTTTACTTTTTTTGTCCCACTAGCAGACCTGAACATTTTCTGATCACTCATATAATACACAGCACTACTACTGTAAGGCCCTTTCACAGTTGCGTTTGGAATCTGGTAGCCTGATCTGGCTTAGGATCAGGCTATCAGAGCTCACTCTATCCCTATTGACTATAATGGAATCCAGTGGAGATCTTGCTGCTTCCTGGCAAACAGAACAGGATTCGACTGGACAAAAAAACACTACATGCAACAGTTTTTGTCCAGTTGAATCCAGGCATATTTGCTAGGGAGAGGCTAGATTTCCGCCGGATCCCATTATAGTCATCGGGGATTCGGCAGTGCATGGTCATATCCAGCAATGCAGGATAAGGTAAGCTCTGGTAGCCTGATCCTAAGCTGGATCAAGCTACTGGATTCCAAACGCAACTGTGAATGGGGCCTACAACTGACAGAATCCCTTTTGCAAGGCTGAACAGGCATCTATTCATGATACCTAGGGGCCATTGTTAGAAACGTGTCTGCCGTCTCAACCTTTGGGGGTGGGGGGGCATGGGATGCTGTGGTCAGCACTGACAGTTGTATCTAAAGGGTTAAAATGCTGGAATTGGAGTTAACCTAAATCCCAGCAGTAAAAGCAGAAAGCCAACTGCATAATACAGCTGCCACCCACAATTGTTGGTGGAGGCACAGCTCCTGAGCCAGTGCCATTGCAAAATCGTAATAGTACGTCGCTGAGGCCTAACTACCTTCTTGAAGGCCTCTTGGGTAAAGTACAGTATATTTGTACAGAAGACTGAAACATACTTGTACTGAAGACAATTATTGTCTATGACATTTGCATATACAGTCATGGCCAAAAGTTTTGAGAATGACACAAATATTATATTTTCACATGATCTGCTGCCCTCTGGTTTTTATGTGTGTTTGTCAGATGTTTTTATCACATACAGAAATATAATTGCAATCATATTATGAGTAACAAAAGTTTATATTGACAGTTAGAATGAGTTAATGCAGCAAGTCAATATTTGCAGTCTTGACCCTTCTTCTTCAGGACCTCTGCAATTCTCCCTGGCATGCTCTCAATCAACTTCTGGACCAAATCCTGACTGATAGCAGTCCATTCTTGCACAATCAATGCTTGCATTTTGTCAGAATTTGTAGGTTTTTGTTTGTCCACCCGTCTCTTGATGATTGACCACAAGTTCTCAATGGGATTAAGATCTGGGGAGTTTCCAGGCCATGGACCCAAAATCTCTATGTTTTGTTCCCTAAGCCATTTAGTTATCACCTTTGCTTTATGGCAAGGTGCTCCATCATGCTGGAAAAGGCATTGTTGATCGCCAAACTGCTCTTGGACGGTTGGGAGAAGTTGCTCTCGGAGGACATTCTGGTACCATTCTTTATTCATGGCTGTGTTTTTAGGCAAGACTGTGAGAGAGCCGATTCCCTTGGCTGAGAAGCAACCCCACACATGAATGGTTTCAGGATGCTTTACAGTTGGCATGAGACAAGACTGGTGGTAGAGCTCACCTCGTCTTCTCCGAATAAGCTGTTTTCCAGATGTCCCAAACAATCGAAAAGGGGATTCATCAGAGAAAATGACTTTACCCCAGTCCTCAGCAGTCCACTCCCTGCACCTTTTGCAGAATATCAGTCTGTCCCTGATGTTTTTTCTGGAGAGAAGTGGCTTCTTTGCTGCCCTCCTTGAGACCAGGCCTTGCTCCAAGAGTCTCCGCCTCACAGTGCGTGCAGATGCACTCACACCTGCCTGCTGCCATTCCTGAGCAAGCTCTGCACTGCTGGTAGCCCGATCCCGCAGCTGAAACACTTTTAAGAGACGGTCCTGGCGCTTGCTGGTCTTTCTTGGGTGCCCTGGAGCCTTTTTGGCAACAATGGAACCTCTCTCCTTGAAGTTCTTGATGATGTGATAGATTGTTGACTGAGGTGCAATCTTTCTAGCTGCGATACTCTTCCCTGTTAGTCCATTTTTGTGCAGTGCAATGATGACTGCACGTGTTTCTTTAGAGATAACCATGGTTAACAGAAGAGAAACAATGATGCCAAGCACCAGCCTCCTTTTAAAGTGTCCAGTGGTGTCATTCTTACATAATCATGACAGATTGATCTCCAGCCCTGTCCTCATCAACACCCACACCTGTGTTAATGGAGCAATCACTGAAACGATGTTAGCTGGTCCTTTTAAGGCAGGGCTGCAATGATGTTGAAATGTGTTTTGGGGGATAAAGTTCATTTTCTAGGCAAATATTGACTTTGCAAGTAATTGCTGTTAAGCTGATCACTCTTTATAACATTCTGGAGTATATGCAAAATGCCATTATAAAAACTGAAGCAGTAGATTTTGTAAAAATTTATATTTGTATCATTCTCAAAACTTTTGGCCATGACTGTACACAAATTCAGGCTAACAACTCAACTTATTTCTATTACCGAATATCAAATTCTAGACAGTGATGAAATGACTGAGCTATCTGATAAAGGAATTTAAAAAGCAATCTGCGCACGCGCGTTGAGAGCCGGCGGCCACCCGGGTCCCGGCTTCATCAATGCGCATGCGCGGATTGCTTATGGCAATGCGCAGGCGCGGGAGTTCGCGATCGTACAGGGCCGGGAGACGAAAGAGATGGCTGCCCGGCCCTGTCAATCAACGCAAGGGAGGAGGGGTAAGGGGCGTTATTACGGCCGCTCCTAGGTGCAGGGTTCACGCCTACTGCACCTAGGGGGCCTAATTAGCATATTATAAAAACGCTATTTTAACAAAAACTACCATACAGTTTTCTATAAAAGAAGGCTTTCTGTCATCAGGTGTCATTTGCGATTTGCAAATGACACTCGGTTTTGTAGGCTAAATTCTGATGACAGAAACCCTTTAACAGCATATGGTTACAGCATTTCAACAGATTTCTGATACTTTGATTGATGCCTTCATTTATTGCACATTCTCATTGAATTGCTATAATTATTCTTTCAGATGCAGAAAGCAGGCTTCAAGATGAAAACTTTCCTACGAAAAACCAGGTATGTTTATTGGAATAAACTATAAGAATCTTGGCATACTGCTGGCTACAAAAATACAGAGTATCTTTCTATATATGCACAGCTTTTGAAAAAAAAAAAAAAAAAAAAAAAAAAGGTCAGTTACAGGAAGGTAATACAATGCACTTACTAATGTATTGTTATTATCTATATTGCTTCCTTTGCTGGTTGCTGGCTGCATTCATTTTTCCATCACATTATACACTGCTCGTTTCCATGGTTATGACAACCCTGCAATCCATCAGTGGAGGTTGTGTTTGCTCACTATAGGAAAAAACTATGGCCTATCTGTGCTCCCATGGTCCCGGCCACCAAAGAGGCTGGCACTTTTTCCTATAGTGTGCAAACACAATACATTAGTAAGTGCCTTGTATTAACTTCTTCTACATAATAAATGCTATTTGCTGAAGTGAGACAACCCCTTTAAGAGAACTGTGACGCTAGGTTTTTCCTTCACTCATCCGTGCACATTCAATTAGACTATTTTCCAAGGACTGTAATACTGTACTTATTTTGCTGTAGCCATTTAAGTGGACATTGGTTAGGATGCAGAAGCCCTTCAGTCTAGGAATTGGTGGGGGTCTTGGGTCATCAGCTTCCACCAATAACATCTGACAGGGTTCAGCAATTTGTGCAGCAAATGTTCAGGCAATTCCTGAACAATTTAAAAACGATTTTGATTTCTGTCCAACAGCACATGCCAAGCTTCTCTGAGACCAAAACAGCTAACAGGTCATAGGAAATAAAAACACTCTTCCCCTGTATAGACAAAAATATCTCGTTGTTGGGGAATGTTTTTCAGCGTCTCGCATTTAAATCTTGGATTTTATCCTTAGAATAACTTCCTCCTATGTGAATGCAACCAATCACCAAGTTAATGTTTTTGTTTATATGTGAGTTAGTGTATCCTTAACATCCCAAAAGATACAGGACCTCTGACCCTGTCACGCTACAGGCGCCATGTTTTGCATCCACCGCAGTAAACTGAGAAATCATGATTTGTTACTATGAACTACTATCATAGTAATTCAACATTTTACATAGCAGAACCCGGAGACATCTGTTACAAAACTATTGGTCACATTTATACTTTTGTTTTGTTTTTATGTACAAGCCACAAAAGAAGACACCACAAGTGACAGTCACACACAAAGATACTTTGTCTTAAATGTTGACAGTTTTTACACATAAAATGTCATTTCATGGTTGCAAGCACATAGTTAGACAACAGCAAAGTTGTAGTTGTCCGGGTTTATGGACTTTTTTTTAACAGACCTTTGCAGCATGTTTACCTGTTGAAAAACTCATATGAGGTCATTTATCAAACTAGTGTAAAGTAGAACTGGCTTAGTTGCCCATAGCAACAAATCAGATTCCACCTTTCATTTTTCACAGCTCCTTTGGAAAATAAAATCTGATTGGTTGCTATGGGAAACTAAGCCAGTTCTACTTAACACCAGTTTGATAAATGATCCCAATAATGTCCTGCTACCTGCTCTGTTCAGCAATTATGTGTCCCCAAGTGGCACATGATCCAGCAGGGACATGCCAGGCGAGTCATTGGCTGCAGTGGTGCACATTACCCAGTTTGTGCTGAAGTTTACAGGCTGGGGACAGAAAAACCTTTGAACAGAGCCAGCGAGCTGGAATGGAGCGACAGGAGCAGATGACTATGAATTTTTCAACAGGTATTAAAAAAGTCATAAAAGGTGGACAACGCAAAACGATAATTGGCGTGCCTGCATGAATGACAGGATCACCCAATAAACGTTTTACTTGTTCATTGGGTGATCTGGTCACTTTTAGATGGGCAGATTGTTGGGAACGAGCAGGAACGCTTGCTCCCAATAATCTGCCTGATTACCGGGCAGTGTAAATCCACATTAAGCCTCTGTCAGACATAGCTCATGGCGGCGTATCTCCCCAAGAACAAAAGGCTTGGGTGTTTCAAAATTAAACATGACCAACTCTTGGCATGCACAGATCTCAAAGGGCCCCATAATAAAAGTTAGTATGAGCACCCCTACCCTGAACCACCCAGTTCTTAGTATGTATGCATCAAACGTTCCCAAGAAAAGTGGAATGCAAAGCATGACTCCCTGAATTTCTGATTCATTTGTAGTTCAAGTTTTTTAAGTGGAAGAATTTAAAAAGAAAATTGTAATAAAAAAAAAGTTGTCTTCTGCCTTACCCACTCTGACCTCTATGATGAAAAAAGTAGAACAAGTGTTTCATAAATTATTCTAACCACCATATTTCTCAATGTATTTTCACCAGACAAATGGCAAAAATAAGAGTATATTAGTGGCTCACCAATCTACAATAGATGGATCTGAGGTGCCGCGTATCACTAGCTGTACCCCCAGCTATATGAAATGTACAAAGTTATGAATAGGAATGTGATGCGCACACTCAACACTTGGTTGCTATAGAATAAATAAGTGGAAATGGTAATATGTATATATACGTTCCTGGTTTCCCCAATGAAGATAGGTTAACTGATGAATAGTATAAATTATACAATTTAATTATTCCCAAGTAGTACTAATAAATACCAAAAAGATATGACAAGGAAAAAAAAAAAAAAGGGGCAACTTTCTAATTATTTTATCAAAACGCAAGAAAAACTATACATATTAGGTATTGCCGGATTCGTACTGACCAGTAGAATGAAAGTAACTGGTCAGTTTTAATGAACATAACGCTGTAAATAAGAAACCCGTAGAACTGTAGCGGAATAGCGTTTTTTTTGCAATTTCACCCGATTTGGAATTTTTTTTCCCGCTTCCTACCACACCATATGCAATATTAAATGGTGACGTTGGAAAGTACAACTTGTCCCGCAAAAAACAAGCCCTCATACAGCTATGTGAACAGAAAAATAAAACAGTTATGGCTGTTTGAAGGCAGGGAGCGCAAAACGAAAATGCATAACCGAAAAAACCTCCAGGACTGAAAGGGTTAAACATATGAGGGCAGTACAGCATAGCAAATCTGTCAGCAGAGTACTTATGCGGATCCCATCTGTATACACAGTGCATGTTATTAGGCGCAGTATGACTAGTTCAATAACCTTTAAATTTGATGGTTCCACCCGTCTTTGGCTTCAGTGCAAAGAGTAAATGAATCCAACAACCTAGACAAACAGAACAATGCTGCACAGGATTCACAGCAATGAAGACATTGGTAACAATGAGCTCATGAAAATCTGTTAGCAATTTGCAATGGCTGCAAGCAAAGGGCTTTTATGTTATTCATTTGGGCGGATTTTTGTTATCATATATACTATTCATTTTGCTTATCTTGTACTGAACTGCTCCAATTAGGGATGAGCGAATCGACTTCAGATTAAACATCCAAAGTCGATTGGCATAAAACTTCGTTAGAATACTGTATGGAGCGAGCGCTCCGTACAGTATTAGAATGTATTGGCTCCGAGACTTCTCGCGAGACTTGGGGTAATAACTTCAGAAATTAATTTCTACAGTTAAAAACCTTTTACCGAACTCGGTTCCAAAATTAATTTGCTCATCCCTAGTGATAGGTTTGTATAATTAGCAATCTGGTGCATCACTTTAAATCCTATTGAAATGATTAGGATGTGGTCTCATCCATCTTTGAACACTTTAACAAAAAAAAAATTACAGCAAAAAAAATTCCCACAAAAAATGTGTGTACCTATCCTAAATTTAGAATGTTCTGAATTATTTGCATCATCTATGTTAATGCTCCCGTACAGCAAGAAATACAGTTTAATTGTTGGCTTGTACATGTACATTGATGGTGATGAACGTTTAACACACCAATCTGTTGTATTTCTGCATCCATGTTATATTGTTTCTCATTTACAGAGACCCACCCAGGTGGAATGGGGACAAATTTCTGATCATCAGACAAGATCACAGAAGACTATGATCGCCTTAGTCACTTGCGGGGTCTTGTTGGCTGCTTTTATTCTGGCTGGATACTTTCTTTCCAACAGAGAGAGCTGGAGTCCTGGAAGACAGAGACTGGTTAGTTTATACAGCTGGCAAAGTAGCAGTTAGTGTCAAAGATGGTGTTTTGTACTTCCCATCACCAAGCTAATGTATCAATAAGCTTAATCTAATTTTTGGAACTGAACTGAAATCTTGCCTTTATAGAGCAGAATTAATATGACGAGAGTATGTCAAATATCCAGTCTTTATTCCTATATGTAGCAACATTCATTTACAAACTAAAAGGCTTGGACACTCTATGGGGTGGGTTAATGGAGGTATTACCCTTAAATTTATGTGGCCATAGGCAGGCGAGGATGCAGTCACCATATCACTGCCCCATGGAGGCACAGCCATAATCATTCTTAGTTCATTTCCCTTTCCATTAGTGACTTCTGTATGTTTGACTAGAAGAATACAGTCGCCTGTAATGCTAATTTTGCCATCAAAAATACTAGAAATCAAACTTTATGGACCCCATTATAAGTATAACACCTACAAAGAAATACTCCACTAGGAGTAGTAGGAGTTGTATTTTAAATTAGGTTATTGATGCCCAGAATTGTAAGTTGGGGACTACAGGATTCATTTGAAAACTGATCCGTTGTAGCTGTGTCATGGCTTCATTATGATAGGGAGCCATGATGTGATCCTTACAATAATATATCAAAATTGTACATATGCAAAGAAATACTAATTGTAAACATAACAACTAAGGCAATCCAAATTAAAGAAACAACGATAACTTGCGTCCTCTACTCTAATCCCCAACTCCTTGCCACCAATCCTACTTCTTGCCACCATCATGGCCACCATCAGGGCAGTACTGGTGGTATTGCAGTCAAGGGCCCTGGCTTCTCATCTTCATTAATAATCACTTCAGTGCAGTGAATACTAATCAGGCTGTCTGGCCCTTCCCTTGGATGTGGATTGGGGGAGGGGGCCTCTATTTGGCAGCTCTTTGGTGGAAATCAAACCCGAGACCTTCCATACGGCAGACAGCAGATTCACCTCTACACTATAGACCTTTCCTATTGGAAAGATTTTCTTCACATGCATAATATTAAATAAATGATATAAATTGCATAACTGAAATGACGAGAAAAACAATTGCTCCATTTTTATTTATGCTGTTTACCGATCACCATAAATAATGAGTTCACTATATTGCACAGGTTATTATGAGAACAGGAATAACAAATACTGTTTTGTAATATTTAATAGTTTGTTATAGCAGAGACCTCTGAAATAATTTCTTTAATACAAGTTATGGCAGAAAAATTTAACTTACTTTCTAGCTTTTCTTTTATGGTAAAAAATAAAATTTTCAAGTTCATGTTGCTAAAAAAAAAAAAATAATGGAGCACAAAACATTTCAATAAATGCATTATTGTAATGTACTTACTTATCGCTGTAATCATAATGACCATAGTGAACACATTATTTATGGTTATAGGTAAACAGTGTAAATAAAACCTATAATAAAAGCTGATAGAAATTAAAATCTTAAGGTACTTTCACATTTGCGGCAGGGGATTCTGCAGGTGCACGTGTGGGGCCAGAACTACGCTCCGGTCCCATTCACTATAATAGGGGGGGGGCGCGGATCCGGCCGCAGCACGGCAAACTTGCAGAGAGGCGGCCGGACCAAAATTACAACATGTTACATGTACAACATTTGTGAGCGCCACATTCTCTTCCCAGGCCATATGACATCACATTCATCTAGGTCACAGCAGCACACAGTGTTCCAGACTAAAAAAAATTACCCAGGAGCCATTGGCTCCTAAACTGAAAAATTTAGGAGCCAAATTAATTTTTTTGTCACCAAATTTAAAATACATATAATTATAATAAATAAGATTTGGAGGGGAATACAGCACCATATACCTCTTATATCCAGTGACATCTCCTGTCATGTAGACCTTTTCTTTCCTTGTCTCCAACGTTTGACCCAGACAGCCATGACTAATTCTTTCAGCCGCATCTCGACTCAGACACGTTACATTTCTCGGTTTTTCCATCAACCTCCCCATCGTAGTGTCCCAACAATGTCATCCTGCTGACACTCCCATTACTGTGCCCGTTGTGCTCCCCAATGTCCAGGTACTATACCGTTGAAAAAATAGTGACCCCAGTAGACATAATTGGGGTCATTTATCAAACTGGTGTACAGTAGAACTGGCTTAGTTGTCTGTAGCAACCAATCAGATTCAACCTTTCATTTTCCAAAGGAGCTGCCAAAAATTAAAGGTGGAATCTGGTTGCTATGGGCAACTAAGCCAGTTCTACTTTACACCAGTTTGATAAATGACCCCAAATGTCCCAATAGTGTCTACAGCAATTATAATGTCCCCCAGAGTGCCCCCAGTAATAATAATAACACCCTATATTGTGCTCCAGGTAATAAAGCCTGTATAGTGTCCCCAAAAATAATGTTCCCTAATATGTCCCTGTAACAGAAATGCCCCTACAGTGCCTCCCCAATAGCAACGTCCCCACACTGCCCCCATATAGTAATTTGCCTCCACACAGTAATTTCCTCCATACTGCCCCCCCATAGTAATTGTGCCGGGATTTTACTAGCGCGTAGGTCTCAGGCCTACTAGCCCTGAAGCCTATGGTGGTGATTGTCGGCAGGGTAGGGAACTATGCACTCCTGTGCCCCGCCACAGTATGTGGCCGTTTGGGTCGGGGGCTGTCGACCCAAGAGCCTATATTTTAATCCGCCATTGGTGGGTGGTTGGGGGACATAGTTTGCCTGTATAGGGCCCTGCAATTCCTGATGGCAGCCCTGTCATCTGATAATCTGATGGCATATTATGATGGCATAATGTATGACAGTAGTTACAGGTGGAATATTTTGGATGTTCATATTCCATTAAAAAAACACTATGAATATATACTGTAGAGTAATAATGTACTGTAGTTCCATGGCAGCTTGTGTCACTAAAAATGATAACTGAAATAACAATTCCTTGTCAGGGAAGAAATAACCATTACACTATGGTGAGTGGATTTATATGTAAGTGCAGTTTACTGTAGAACTGTTTTTAGTCCTTGTAGATCAGATAGTAGGCACTCCTAGGCATCATAATGTGAATGCCGTAAGGAAATTGAACGTACCATAAATGTGCATAGAGTGCTCTACTCATTTTGTTTTGTAGCATTTATTGTGCGCTTTTCCATTGTAATCTGCTAAATAATCCTGAGTGTTAAAGCTTAGTGCATGTCACGTCATGTATAGATCATTAGATACTGCTGTTTTTCTAACAGCCATCATGTTTTCTGTTTTTAATGCATGAAACGGCTTGAAATCTGATTGGCTGTAATGTCTTCCACACTAACCCTGCTTGCTGTTTGTATGCCTGTACAGGGTGAAGACCCGTACTGTACCGAAACGGACAGCCAAGGAAACACTCTGGTGTCTGTATCTGCCCATGCTCAGGACAAACCAAACAGTGGGACCCGGGAGAATGGAACCGGTCAAACAGTTTCCCCTGCTGCAAGTAATGGGCATTCAACTAAGAAACAAACCGTTTCTGATACTGAACTATAAGATGAGTGTGCTAATACATACAACATTGTTTGATTGTTAAGAGAGATACAGATTATGTCATATGTTATTTGATTAAGCTAGATGAGGGTTGTTAAAAATCTATAACAATCTAGTACAATGGAAAACAAGCTTATTCCAAAAATATGTTTCTTCAAATTGGTATTACCCTTATCTTGCTGATTTTCTAACACCAGACACCATAATGGTGTGAATTAATGACACAAACACTTAGAGAGTCGGTTTGCATTAGCCATAGACTATCCTTCCTACATTTATAAAGATTTAGGTGCATCAATAAAGTATAAAACAGGCAACTCTTTAGAATTTTCTTCATTCCTACACTTAATCCCCTAAAAAGGTGTGTCCACTATATCCGATGTCATAGGAGCCTATAATAGAAAATCGCATTTCAGCCTTGTAACTAATGATATAGTTTAGATAATGTGTGAAATCATTGGCTCTCATTATATGTACATATAATAGGTAAGGAATATGCTTTTGTTTTATTAATTATACAATCAGGGCAAATACAAAATATCACATTGATGCAATTATCCATCATTTAGTAAGTGCAAGACAGTGTCAGAGTGGGGTTCCTTGGACCCACCAGAAAAAAATTATTCTCTGGGTCCAACCCCTATATCATCAATGTCTAATAGGTTTAGAATCAAAGCAGTAGACCCTATTGTTAAGTGATTATCTCGAAAGGCAACTCCAAATGTTTTTCTTTTTCCCCCGGACCTTTGGAGCCCATTATTGTATCAGAGCCCGGGCCCACTGGATTATCTTCTGGTACTCTGGTGGGTCAGTTTGACCCTGGTGCAAGACAAGACATATTCTTTCATAGAATATGATTGTTGCTGTATGTTGATATTATTCAGTGCTGTCCCACACGCTGACAACATTTTAATGGACAGATCACAATTCACACTTTTGACCATCTTCCCTTTTCAGAATGTATTTAGTGGGCAACCTTCATTTTCACTAAGCCATGAGTTAAGACTAGACAATATCTTTACCCATCAACATAATTATTTTAGTAACATTGTTATTATTTGAGCCATATCTATGGCATGCACACTAAACATGGTTGAGTGATCAAAGAGTCACAATATGAGCCTTATTTAAAATAGTCTTAAAGTGGTAGGCCCATCTGGGCCATTGATGGCATATTGTTAGACTATGTCATCAATTTAAGATAAGTGCAGGTACCACACCGGGGACCCACTCCTATTTCAAGAATGGAACCCCCAAAGTGAACAAAGAGCAGCTGAGCTTGCATAGCCACCCTCCGTTCACAGCCAAGCAAGTTCAGAAAATAGCTGGCTCGGCTATTTCGGCAGTCCCATTGCGGTGAATGAAGAGGTGGCTGCACTTGTGTGATGCATTCTCCATTCTCCACTATGGGACTTCCGAAAATAGCCTAACACGCTCACTTGGCTATTTTCAAAATTCCTATAGTAATGGATGGAAAGCACATCACACATGCGTGATGTTCTTTCTTTCACTTTGGGGGCCCCATTCACTAGATAGGAGCAGGTCCTAGAGGCGAGATCTGCACCTATTTGACATTGATGGAAAATCCTAGCAAGCTGCCATCAATGTCCCAGATAGGACAACCCCTTTAAGCATGGCCTCAGTCATACAGTCTATAAAGATAGCTGAAAGGGGTTTCCAGTATTTTATATTAATGGCCTATATCTACAAAAAGCCATCATAATCTGATCGGTGGTGGTCTAATAACCACCAATCAGCTGTTCTGGAGTAGTTCCGCCCCCAAAGTACACACTGGAACTACACAGCTCTGGCCATTCACTTCAATGTGAGCAGCCCTACAGTAACCACCTCTATCCCCTGCACGGCAGACAGAGCTGTATAGGTCCAATGCCTACTTCCTCTGCAGGTATTCTGAAGCAGTTGAGGTGTGTGTGTGGGGTGTCAAACCCTCAACAATCAGATATTATTGGCCTACCCTGAGTGTAGGCCATTAATGTCAAACTACTGGACATTAATGTCAAACAGGCCATTAATGTCAAACTACTGGACAATGCCTTTAAGACGAATTTACATATATTAATCGTTTATAACAACAGTTAATGGGAGCCATTCTCTTATGGTCACAACTATTAGACTAGTATTTATAACTGGATGCTGAGCTGCAGTACCAGACTCAGCCTAATGACAACAGAGGCACTGTTTCTGGGAATCAAGCAGACCTTTAAAGGGGTTGCACAAACATTAATTATCATATTTATCTTAGGGATCATAAAAATGATTGCCATTTTCATACTGTTACAAAGATCCAGTGATCCCCTTACTACTAATGTGGCTACAGCTGACTGTTTGCTTACATCATATCTTGTGTTGCCCCACCTGCTGCCACCTTAGACCCACTCATATGCAGGAACTTTTAGATTTTTTTTTCCAGGGCCAATTTAAGTTCTCAATCTTGTCCTGCCTCAAAGCCAGGTCTCTGCATAGAGAGAGAAATAGCTTTCTTGCCTGTGTTCACATCAGAGGAGATATTGAAAATGGATCTCTTCTCTGAAGAAATCTATTTCTATTAGCTGCTCTGCAATCAACAGAAGATCTCCTTGCATTGACCTGTGAAAAGTAATGTGAGAATGTGTGACCAGATCATGAGACGGACGTGCACATTGCTATACATTTTAGCTACCATATGGCACCATACTATGTATGTAAATGTCAAAATGCTTCACAAGATTGTTTTTCTAACACTATGTAAGTGGCAAATATGTTTTATTTTTTATCATCTACAGTATGAATATGATATGCAATGGTGGGAAACCCCGTTAAAGTTTGATGATTTTCTTTCACAGATACCAGTAATCTCTAACCTGTACACAGTCATAAAGTTAAGTAGACTCTTCGTTAAAGTACTTGAAATGACATTTTACCTTTGTAGTGATTAAAGGGCAAGCCTTGTATAATTCCCTTTCATTTTATGTTCTAGAGGGACTGCTAAAGGGTGTGTAACAAAGGCTTGTTAGAATGTGAGGTCTGTGGGGGCTGGGTCATATTTACACCCATAAAGTCTACCCTTGACACTATATTAAAAATCTCAAAGGCTACATTCACACACTCGGTTTTAATGGCCGTTTTTTTTAACAGGTGCTTACTAAAAGATGGCCGTTAAAAACAGCCCCCTTAAATAGTATGGGGCTGTGGGGCCGTGAAAGTGGCCAAAATAGGACGTCTTATTTTTTGATGGACGTTTTTCAGGGGCTGTTTAAAAACAGCCACATGAATAGGCCAATAGACTTCAATTTTTCTGAAAATGGCTGTGTGAATGTAGCCTAACTGCCTGTAATACATTACTCTATTTTTCTCAAACAGTGGATGCGATACTGTTATTTATTTACAGCAAATAAAGATGTAAAAAGCCTCTGAATATCGCACCTCCAGAAGACATGTGGGTGCAACTTGTCCACTAAACTTTTGTTCCTCGAACTCTCAATGTAGGCATGTTGGGGTCCTGACGAAAACTAGTAACAGTGCCACTGATATCCATTTACAGACTTTGACTTGTAAACGGCAGTGGGCATTGGACTGGTTTCTATGGTGTCTATACATTCCCTCTGCTGTGGTCATCAGATTTTTATTGCACAGCTTATGAAGATTACACAAAAGAAACCTAGCGTGCAGTGTGTAAATGGCGGCTTCATCTCAAACACTTGGCAAGTTACACCTTTGCAAACAATCTATCAATGCAAATAAAATGAAAAATGAAGCAACTTTGCAGTACATATTGATTAAAAAATTCCTACTATATTTTTTTGCATAGCTCCTATGCAGACACTGCGTCTCCATGGTAACATACAACAAACTGTATACAGCATAGTCTGATTATGCAGTCATTTCCCCTTTCATCTGTCATCTATTTTGGGCCAAACTAACAAATTATAAGAAACTAACAAATGAAAGAAGAGACTGCGAGGTTACCCTACACATTTTAATTAAAACCTACTGCAAAGACCTGTTGTTTCATTTATATACACACACAATACTTTTTTGCAAAGCTATATATGTCCCTTGAAGGTACGTTATCCACTATCTACAGGACAGGGAAATAACTAAGATCGATGGGGGGATCCTACCACTGGGAACCGCACCAATCACGAGAACGAGGGTCCTGTACTCAGTGGAGCCCCCCAAAATGAACAGAGTGGCCAGTTGGGCATGCACACAGCTGCTCCATTAATTCCTATAGGCATTACGGAGATAGCTGAGCGATATACTCAGCTATCTCCAGAACTCCCATAGAAATGAATAGAGCAGCTGTGTGCATGCCCAACCAGCAGGGCTCTATGGAGTACAGAGCCCTCGTTCTGATGAACAATGGGGTTAAGTGGTAGGATCACAACCAATCTAATAGTTATCCCCTATCCTGTGGATAGAGGATAACTTACAGTAATATAACCAGAATATCCCTTTTCTGATAGGTAACATGATTTTTAGATGTCATGTTCCTAACATCAAGAATATTTTAAAGGGTGTGTCCACCTTCAAATGTCATTTTACACACACACATACCAAATGGTAATGCTGTAAATGAAGACTGTACTTCAGGAAGCAAAACTCTCAGTCTGAAAAAATTGTGAATGAAGCTCTGGAGAATAATAAAGGCAATAAGTCAGGACCAGTGCAAGTTGTGTAACTTTTGATGTACATTAAAACTATATTTTGTAACTGTAAAATGTGAATATAAGCTTTAAATGTTCAGCCTTAAAATTTTCTCGGTTGCATACTTAAAAGAGATTTTCAACATTTCGGAGCATTGTAATGTCTTTCTTCTTTCAGTAAACGATTGACACATTCAAATGAAACCTACACAAGTTGTCTATTATTTATTACAACTATTGCAATCATCACATTAACATCGGAGAAGATGTCTTCAAATCTCCCATTATATTCACTGCTGGATCAAAAGCACTGAACTCTGAAATCATTACTGAGGAGGTGGGGGGAGAGATCATGTAAAATGCTTCCCTGCCATATACATATACATATAAGTCATACATAATGTCACATCAGTCAACAGGAGAACACTGAACTGCTATCGGCTTGACAGCAGGGTTGTTATGGTTATCACATACTGATGAACTAAGCCACATAACTCTAGAGGGCATATTTATCAAAGTGGTACACTAACTTTCTGATGTACAAAAGCATAAAAACACGAGATGGCATAAATGTCCGATAGGTGCTGGTCTCATCTCTGGGACCCACTCCTATCTCAACAACAGGGCCCTGACGTCAATGGAAAGCACTCCAAAGACGCAAATGTAGTTCAGTGCCCACCAACCCTGAAGCAAAACTCAGGAAAAACCGACTATTAGAAATGTAGCCTGCAAAGGGAAGAACTGCCAATAAATACAGGATAATGTAAGGAAATATTGTTCCTCATGCACACCTATGACAGCTTATTCTCAGTGAGATTGAACACTTACTGCAGATTTACACACAGATCACTCAAGCTGTTAGCAGAGGGACACATTGTCAACTGCTTTTTGTCAAAGGTCCATTCTAACAAGGATTGTCCACAGCAGAAACATTGCCTCAGAGTTTCAAGCTGCCACTGGACCTGACATCAGGGCAATAACTGTGTCAGAAGCTTCATGAAATAAATGGTTAACCAGTTCCACACAAGCCTACACTCACCATGCGAAATGCTATGCATGCAGCCACTGGAGCAGTAGAGTGATAAACTGCTTTTCCTGCTCCAGCATTACTGTGAAGTACAGTCTATGAATACATGGTTTCACTTGACAGTCTGAACAGTTCTTTGCCCTCAATCCAATCAAAAACCTTGAGATAAACTGAAACACCAGTTGCGAGCCAGTCCTTGTCATCCAACATCACTGCTGACCTCACAAAAGTGCATGAATTCCCAAACACACTCCAAACATTTGTGGAAATCCATCCTAGAAAAATGAAGGGATCCCCTTCATAGACCCCCCAACTCCTCATTAACAATTTATGGGTTCTGTAAGGGGTTGTTCAACAGGTTCATATAGGAGTGACGGTCAGGTGTCCAGATTCTTAAATTGTAGTACGGTAAGTCTGAACTTTTAAAAAGGATACATCTAATGATTTAAGCATATGGAATAATGGTGGAGGTGGCAAGATGCATTAAAGGGACACAGCTGGATGTATTTAAAGCCATCCCCAGGCAATGGGTCTGAGGATAAACAAGTCAAAGGTTTAAGAGGTCAGGCATAAGTTCTCGATGAAAAGTAAGACATTATTAAAGGGAAAAAGATAACAAAGAAACCTCTTTTAGACAAACCAAGGAGTAAATCAAGATTGAAACCAGAGTTCTACACCAGGGTTGAGGCACAGTAATTCCAAAGAGTATCTTAAATAACGTACAAGCAAATAGCAATAACACTACTGAATCCAAAAAATACATTTTGAGACACATTTACGGTTTGCTTGCACATTCAAAGCAGTCCCCAAAAATGAATCTAAAGAAACATATACATTGTGAAATGGGGCGTGCAAGGGGCCTTTGTAAAGCTGACATTCAAAAACTTTCCATTAAGTCAAGTGAACACCATTTGTAGTGCACCAAGTAGAGGTTAAAATGAGTTTACCTCTTTCAACATACTACATTACCAATAAAATCACTCCACACATTGAAGATGATGTGAACCTGATCTGTAGCACTTCAGCGCAGGAAGCAGATAATGACCTTCGGAAAAGCAACAACAGACAGTAACTACAAGAGTGATAGAAATACGGGAACCTATATATAAATATCTCTTCCCTAGAAATTTGATTTTAAGGCAAATAAGAATAAATATTTCCAAGGTATACGGTAAATTGTAGCAATAAGCCCTTTACTGACATGTTTTCAAGTGTTTTATTGTTTCCAGTTATAGTTGATCAGGTCATGGTCTAAATACGGTAAGTGTGTAAAAAAGCAAAATGCGCAGCATCTATGACCACATAACCCCTATCCACAAGAGATATGCCAGTGGAAAGAGACTGGATCACTTGTCTGTAAATGGGCCAAAACCTCTAGGACAGGTTTCCTGTCTTGGACACCTACAAGATCACCTGTATGCTCAGTTTTTAATTGCCCACTATTGGAAATGTGCCTGATAGATACATTATAATCATTCTTACTTCATTACAATGTATAAGAAAATAATCCAAGCGTTAAAGACAACAACAAGACAGGCTGCATTCACCTTGCCCTTGACAGGGATTTTTATCAGGGGTATTCAGATGTATATCCTTGACAGAAAGTTCTGCGGAGGGCTAAAACACAATGTGAATGCAGCCAAAGTTCTATAGACTAAATTATACATAATGGAAATTCAAAATAGGAGTGCTAGCGCCATCTAGGGATGAACAAAGAGAATACACCATGGTCTTGTACACAGTTTATATGTGTTTGAAATTCAAACTTTGAATGTTTTACACTACCAGAATTTCAGTATCAAATGTGTTGACATATTCAGAACACCACTATCAGGGCAGATATAGGGCTAAACATAAAGTAATATTTTACTCAGTATTCAAGGCCATACAACAGAATGTCCACAAGAGGGTTGCCAAAACCTAAAGCCATCTTGACTTTTTTAGTTGTTGTTTAGGAACATTGCCTCTATGAGCTCATTCATAGGGATGGGACAAGGAGTAGGCACAGGGCTGGTGGTCAACGAAGTCTCAGTGGACCCTTTTGCAGTGTGTTACAAGTGGCAGTAAAACTGCAGAATCTTACACACAGAGATCTTTGGCTCCTATCTTTTGTAGCACACTCTTCACCTTTTCCTCACCCTCTATGCAAAATCCTGATGCACAGTGCCCCAGATGGTGCCCCCCTTTTGTGCCATCTATAGTAAGTCACCCATCCGAAAAACAATTGCACAAAGCTTAGATTTATTAACAAATTTAATACCCTGTATTAGAGAAAAAATATATAAAAAATAAGAAAATTGTCAGAAGCATCAATACACCACAAATTGGGTGCCATATGTGGGTAAGTATAACATCTGGTGGCATCAGAGGCAGAGCTTGTTAAGAGCTCATTTGCATCCCTTTTGTCCCAGAATTATAGAGGAGCATGTATGGCCTGTAAGTCTCCTCACGCAGATTAAGGCGCTCTCCCCAAGGAGAGATAGTACCCTCAAATCCTGACTCACCCCTTTAAGCCAGTATAATCTGCTCTGCACTGAGGAGGGGCAATCACCCCAAAATAGCTGTCTGCAAATGAGGTGCAGGCTTATTTAATATCTGAATCATGTCTCAGGACCTATTTAAAGGGTCAAGCATTGACTTATTGGATAGCTGCCTTATAGCTGATGTAATTAGAGGCAGAGCTTGTTAAGAGCTCATTTGCATCCCTTTCTTCCCAAAGTCCGAAAAACAAACACAGAAAGTGAATAAATGATTCACAAATACAAGCAAAGAATATGCAATAATGACTGTCTGCTCCAGAGTTTACAAATATAAGATACAGACCCAGATAGGCGTGCATGCAGGCATGGGATTCAGCCGGATCCTTCCGGTTCTCCAGATCCGGTTGTTAAAATTACAGCCGGATCGCAGAACCGGGTTACCGACTGAATCCTGATCCGGTGCGGCAGCGGGAGATGAGCACTTCTATTGTGGAAGCGCTCATCCGGAAATGAGCGCTTCCACAATGGAAGCGCTCATCACCTGCTTTTCCTGCCCACACTGCACTAGCCTGACCTCGTACAGCGTCAGGACGTAGTGCGCGCACTCTGACCTGACGCTGCACGCAGTCTGGTGACAGTGCAGCTCGGGCAGACTAGAGGAGCGCCGGACCCGGAGCGGAGCCATGGCACAGGAGAGGTAAGACAGTTTTTTAATTTTATTCTGATGGGGGCACAGTGGGCTGATCTGAGGTCTGATGGGGTCACAGTGGGCAGTGCTGAGGTCTGATGGGGCACAATGGGCTGATCTGAGGTCTGATGGGGCACAATGGGCTGATCTGAGGTCTGACGGGGGAACAATGGGCTGATCTGAGGTCTGATGGGGGAACAATGGGCTGATCTGAGGTCTGATGGGGGAACAATGGGCTGATCTGAGGTCTGATGGGGCACAGTGGGCTGATCTGAGGTCTGATGGGGGCACAATGGGCTGATCTGAGGTCTGATGGGGGCACAATGGGCTGATCTGAGGTCTGATGGGGGCACAATGGGCTGATCTGAGGTCTGATGGGGGCACAATGGGCTGATCTGAGGTCTGATGGGGGCACAGTGGGCTGATCTGAGGTCTGATGGGGGCACAGTGGGCTGATCTGAGGTCTGATGGGGCACAGTGGGCTGATCTGAGGTTTGATGGGGGCACAGTGGGCTGATCTGAGGTCTGATGGGGGCACAGTGGGCTGATCTGAGGTCTGATGGGGCACAGTGTATTGTATTTGTTTCTGTTTTGTTTTTTTTTTACTTTAAAATATGTGCAGTGTGCATAGGGATTTGTTTATAGTTTTTTTTATAGTCCAACGGTCTGAGGGACAGTAAACTGGGGGGCATTGCTGGCATATGGGGACCACTATGGGGGCATCTACTTGGGGCATTGCTGGCACATCATGGGGGCATTACTGTCACATTATGGGGAACATTATGGGGGCATTTATACTGGCACATCATAGGCGACACTGTGAGGGCATCTTAAACTGGCACATTATGGGCACACTATGGTGTTGGAGGGGGGAAGAACACTATGGGGGCATATTATAAAGGCACATTATGAGGACACTAAGAAGGGACATTTATACTGGCACATTCTGGGGGACACTATGGGGGATTCTTGTTCTGGCACATTATGGGGGGCACTGTCGGGAAGAGGAGAGGAGCACTATGTGGGCATTTACTAGGGGCATTATATAGGGGTATTTTATACTTGCACACATTATAGGGGCACTATGGGGACATTAGCTCAACTGGGGGGCACTAAGGGGGATTTTTTTGTACTGGCACACATTATAATGGACATTCTTTGTACTGGTGCTCATTTTAAGTATTGAAGGTGGCAGGATGATGGAAAAGTAGGAACCTAAGATGTCTTTTCGTCAAACTGCAGAGACGAGAGATGGGTGAAAAATCATCATGGTGCCTGGTTTGAAAGGAGAAGATGAGAAAAGAGAACGTCTGCAGAACGATGAGAAGTCACTGGATGTAAGAGGTATGTGCGCTGTATGCTGGATAGCACTGAATATAATGTGTATGCAAATATGTCTGTAGTGCTAGGTACAAATGTGTATAAAATGTATATGGCGCAGGTAAATCTACTGAAAGTGTAGCCTATGTGTCATTTATATACTGTATGGTCTATATTGTATATGTAATTATGTAAGTGTAGTGTCTATATAGTCTATGTATGCATACCTCCCAACCATCCCAAATCTGGCATAACTACTATGTGGGGGGCACAATGGAGACTAGCCAGGGTTGGAACATGTACAAATAGACATTGGGTGGAGTTAGAGGTGTGGGCCAGCGCTTTACAAAAACTCGCAACACTGGTAGTTTAGCTCCTTAGGCTTTTAAAAAGTTTTGTGGTATGTGTATATATGGTGTATTTATGTACAGTACAGACCAAAAGTTTGGACACACCTTCTCATTCAAAGAGTTTTCTGTATTTTCATGACTATGAAAATTGTAGATTCACACTGAAGGCATCAAAACTATGAATTAACACATGTGGAATTATATATTTAACAAAAAAGTGTGAAACAACTGAAAATATGTCTTATATTCTAGGTTCTTCAAAGTAGCCACCTTTTGCTTTGATTACTGCTTTGCACACTCTTGGCATTCTCTTGATGAGCTTCAAGAGGTAGTCACCTGAAATGGTATTCCAACAGTCCTGAAGGAGTTCCCAGAGAAGCTTAGCACTCTGCGAGGAGGCCAGGTCATCTGGCGTAGCACCCCATCACTCTCCTTCTTGGTCAAATAGCCCTTACACAGCCTGGAGGTGTGTTTGGGGTCATTGTCCTGTTGATAAATAAATGATGGTCCAACTAAACGCAAACCGGATGGAATAGCATGCCGCTGCAAGATGCTGTGGTAGACATGCTGGTTCAGTATGCCTTCAATTTTGAATAAATCCCCAACAGTGTCACCAGCAAAGCACCCCCACACCATCACACCTCCTCCTCCATGCTTCACGGTGGGAACCAGGTATGTAGAGTCCATCCGTTCACCTTTTCTGCGTCGCACAAAGACACGGTGGTTGGAACCAAAGATCTCAAATTTGGACTCATCAGACCAAAGCACAGATTTCCACTGGTCTAATGTCCATTCCTTGTGTTCTTTAGCTCAAACAAGTCTCTTCTGCTTGTTGCCTGTCCTTAGCAGTGGTTTCCTAGCAGCTATTTTACCATGAAGGCCTGCTGCACACAGTCTCCTCTTAACAGTTGTTGTAGAGATGTGTCTACTGCTAGAACTCTGTGTGGCATTGACCTGGTCTCTAATCTGAGCTGCTGTTAACCTGCGATTTCTGAGGCTGGTGACTCGGATGAACTTATCCTCCGCAGCAGAGGTGACTCTTGGTCTTCCTTTCCTGGGGCGGTCCTCATGTGAGCCAGTTTCTTTGTAGCGCTTGATGGCTTTTGCGACTGCACTTGGGGACACTTTCAAAGTTTTCCCAATTTTTCAAACTGACTGACCTTCATTTCTTAAAGTAATGATGGCCACTCGTTTTTCTTTACTTAGCTGCTTTTTTCTTGCCATAATACAAATTCTAACAGTCTATTCGGTAGGACTATCAGCTGTGTATCCACCTGATTTCTGCCCAACACAACTCATGGTCCCCACCCCATTTATAAGGCAAGAAATCCCACTTATTAAATCTGACAGGGCACACCTTTGAAGTGAAAACCATTTCTGGTGACTACCTCTTGAAGCTCATCAAGAGAATGCCAAGAGTGTGCCAAGCAGTAATCAAAGCAAAAGGTGGCTACTTTGAAGAACCTAGAATATAAGAAATATTTTCAGTTGTTTCACACTTTTTTGTTAAGTATATAATTCCACATGTGTTAACACATAGTTTTGATGCCTTCAGTGTGAATCTACAATTTTCATAGTAATCAAAATACAGAAAACTCTGAATGAGAAGATGTGTCCAAACTTTTGGTCTGTACTGTATGTGTACCATGTATATGGTGCATATATATGTAAACACGTGTCGTGACACCGCCTGTCCGCCGTTTAGTAGGGAACCTGTTCTTAAAAATTTGAATCCCACCCCTGCGTGCACGTACTCCCCAACACTTGTTTCACGTTGCTTCCTCTGTCTATAGTAAGTGCAACTTTAAGTTCCTGCACTCCCATACATTAACCCCTTAAGGCCGAAGCTACTTTTACACTTAATGCCAAAGCCACATTTTTTAAATCGGCCACGTGTCACTTTATTAATTCATAACTTTGGGATTCTTTCACCGATTCGACTGATTCCAAGATTGTTTTTTCGTGACATATTCTACTTTATTTTAGTAATAGCTTTGGGTTGATATTTTCAGTGTTTCCTTGTTGGAAATTCCACAATTTCATGAAAAATTTGAAAAAATAGCATTTTTCTAAGTTTGAAATTCTCTGCTTCTAAGGAAGATAGTGATACCACATAAATTAGATATATATTCATATTAGCAATATGTCTTCTTTATCTAGAGAAAAAAATTTCTGTACTTTTATGTTTTCAAGGCATTACAGGGCTTCAAAGTTTAGTAGCAATTTTCTAAATTTTGACCAAAATTTCAAAATCTGTTTTTTTGAGGGACCAGCCCAGTTTTGACATGGATTTATGGGGCCTGCATGTTATAAAACCTCATAAATCACTCCATTTTAAAAACTTCACCCCTGAAAGTACTCAGAACAAGATTTTTTAAGTTTATTAACCATATAGTTGGTTCACAGGAATAACCCATAAATAGCCTATAAAAATGAATAATCTGATTTTTTACACTTATATGCTGTTGTAGCCCCAAATTCTTCATTTTCACAAGGGATATAAGAAGAAAAATTTCTACAATATTTGTTAAGCAATTTTCTCCTGAGTACGGGAATACCCCATATGTGGATGTAAAACGCTGTACAGACACACAGGAGGGCTTGGCAAGGAAAGAGCGCCGTTTGGATTTCGGAGGCAGGATTTGACTGGATTTTTGGTTGAGGGCTATGTCATGTTTGCAAAGCCCCTGTGTTATCAAAGCAGTGGAAAAACCCCACATGTGACCCCATTTTGGAAACTACACCCCTCAAGAAACATTTCAAGGGGTGTATTGGGCAGTTAGACCCCATAGATAAAGTACAGTATTTTGGGAAAGTGGATGTAGGCAATAAAAAAGTTGATTTTTTTACACTTACATGTTGTTGTAGCCTGAATTTTTCAGTTTGAAAATGGAGGAATATGCATAAAGGGGTTAAAAATGAATAAAATAAAATCAGTACTCTGTGGAAGAGTGGTAAATCCTGAAACAGTCCCTAATGCAGAGGCCAGGCTTTTCTGGGCATGTGTTACATTGGAAGCTGGTTTCCTTCCGTATGCCATTTTTGTAACACACCCGACATCTTTTTAGGGGCCTGCTTTTTTTGGCAGTGGGGGGCACTTCTGCCGGAAAATGTTGGCCTGGGATGATTCTACAGGCCTGGCTGGTTGACGCCCCTTCCTCCCTTTCCTGGACCTGGCCCCCAAACAATAAATGTTTGATTACTTTTTCCTGGAACTCCAGGAAAGTGCCCTGGTTCCGAGCCTTTCTGAAAAGTACAAATGAATTGTACATGGCCACTTGTATGAGGTGGACAGCGATTTTTTTGTACCACGTGCGGGACTTGTGGATAGCAGCATAGGGTTGCAGGACCTGGTCCGCAAGGTCCACACCCCCCATGTACCTATTATAGTCCGCAATGCAAAGGGGCTTGTGGATGGGGGTGTCAGTACCACGCACGGACATGGGGATGGTGCTGTCAGGGTGAATGGATGACAATAACAGTACATCTTTCTTGTCTGCATATTTCACTAGCAGCAAGTCACCACTGCAGACCGCCTTCTTATCCCCTTTCTTCAATTTTTGGGCCACAAAAGTTTTGGGTAAATCCTTTTTATTGCGGCATATGGTGCCACAGGGCAATGTCTTTTTGGCCAACAGACATTTCAACAGGGGTACACTTGTATAAAAATTGTCTATATACAAGTGGTACCCCTTGTCCAAAAGAGGAAAGACAAGGTCCCACACAATTTTCCCTGGGCTGTTAAGGGAAGGGGGGCATTCAGGAGGGACGATTTGGGAGTCTTTCCCCTCGTATATGCGGAGCCGGTGGGTATATCCACTGTCGCTCTTACATACTTTGTAAATTTTCACCCCAAATCTGGCCCTCTTGCTTGGCAGATACTATTTAAAATGCAAGTGGCCTTTGAATAGGACCAGGGACTCGTCCACTGCGATGTTCTGCGATGGACTGTAGGCCTCACCAAATTTGGAGTTGAAAAAATTTAAAAGGGGCCGAATTTTAAAAAGTCTGTCATGACTGGGGTCACCACGGGGGACAGAAGTTGAATTATCTGCAAAATGCAGGAAGCGCAGAATGTTTTCAAACTTCTGTCTCGCCATGACTTGTCTGTACAGGGGGGTGTCATACAAGACGTCACAGGACCAGTACGATCTGATAGTGGGCTTTTTTATCAGACCCATACTGAGGAAAAGGACCCAAAATTTATAGATGTCTGCCACATCCACAGGTTGCCACGTATTTCCCTTACCATAATATGTGTTCCGGGTTACTGGAAATTGTGCAGCCTAGAGGTTAGTCTGCACGACCATCAGATTAGCTAATTCTTCCATGAAAAAAATTTGGAAGAATTTAGCTTCACTGAAGTTGGTGGTATCAATGTGGATCCCTGCGGTGGAACAAAATTCCACAACTGGTGGGGCGTAGGAATCCGTTGACACCCAAGTGGTGCCACTGGTGCTAGCACCAGGGTCACCGGCGCCAGGTCTAGGGCGCCTTGTCTGAGTCTCCTCATCACTGTCGCTAGTGGACGAGGGCAATAAAAATTCCTCCGTCTCACTAGCGCTTTCTGTATCTGAACAAAGCATAGTGTATGCTTCCTCAGCGGAGTACAGATGCTCAGACATTATTTTTAGAAAATTAACTTTTCTAAAAATATATAATTTATTTTTTTTATGAACCCTATAAACCTACACTACAACTTAACAACGGTCCCTAACACTAGCCCTATCTAACTAATACTAATTGCCCCCTAACACCCTAAGCCTAACTAAGATTCTAAACTAATCCCCTCTAACATATTTTTTTTATTAACTTTTTTTAATTTTTTTTTACTTTTTTTTTAAACTTTTTTTTAAAAAAACTTTTTTTTTTTAACTTTTTTTAACTTTTTTTTAACTTTTTTTTTATAACAGTTTTTTTTATAACAGTCTTGAGGGATGAGGGACCTGGGGAGGTCTGGGATTAGCAGTCACAGCTCAGCTCACAGCTCACAGCTGAGCTGTGCTGCTTCCTGCTTACTGCTCACTGCAACTGCAGTGAGGACGGACTACAGAGCGGACGGAGGGAGGAGTGTGGGGTATGCTGGGGTGTATTGGGGCGCAATGGGGGGGCTCTCTGAACTTATTTTATTCTGACTTTCACACAGAACTTCTCCGATCTCTCTCAGGAACACTCTGAGGAGATCGGAGATGATTCTGTGTACTATAAGCGGCGTTACAGTACACAGAAGCGGTGATTGGTCTGTCATATTTGACAGACCAATCACAGCAATCGCTGACATGGGGACCACCGATTGGTCCCTTTGTCAGCTTCCTGTGACGCTCAGCTGTCTATGACAGCCGGTGTCACAGGTATGTCACAGTCACAGTTGCCACTGTGACCGTTGCAGTCTATGACGGCTTATCCCGATGGGGCTGCAAGCGGCTCCCGCCCATGACGGAATGTCATCATCGGGCGTTAAGGGGTTAATACGACTCTACTTAGTTCCCAAAATAATGCCTCTGTAATGTCCCCACTCAGTAAATGTCCAATTGTATGCCCCACTCACTAATAATACCCACTTTTATGCCATCACATGGCCCCTTCTATGCCCCCACTCAAGATTAATGGCCCTTGCATTCCCTCTACAGTAGTGGTGACCATCACCATTGACAATGCCTTTCTGCCTTGTAACTTGTACTCACCTAACTCTGTTCCCACAATGAGTTGGGACTTCTTCCTCTGCATCAGTAACACAGTGCAGGCAGTGCAATGACATCACAGCATCCAACCAGCTGGACCAATGACATCATCAGCAAGCATCTGGTGTCTCGTTGGCAACAGGCCTAAACTGGTCTACGTTCTACAAGACATGAAGTAATTGGTGGGGCAGGAAGCCAATGGTTCTCTGCTGCTGATGCTGGGTCTGGGTAGGCATATGTCTGGAGCTTAATATAAGTAAGTGAAAAAGCAGGCAAAATGTTAACTAGCTCTTTGATACTTTGACAAGAGCTCCCATGATGGAGATGCAGAGATATATGCTGCCTTGCATTGTGTATATATAATGAATCCAGCTCTCTCAATAATGGAGAGTCGAATTGCTATAGAACAGCATGTTCTGAAGCCAAGTGCACTCCCACAAGAGTCCCTGCTGTAAGATGGTGTAATATTCACTGTGAATTGTGTTTATGTGAATCCCACTCTCTGAATAATCCATGGCTTTAGAATGGCACCACTGCTCCTCCTAGTAACTAATGATGAAAAATGCATGTTAAAACTCAACTGGAGAAGAGTGTGTACAGACAAGTGGGAGTTATTAGTCAAACAGAACTATATCACCCCGATAAGGTCTGTTAAAGCTATATTCTGGGTTTTGATCAGGGTGGCACCACCATCAGGCTGAAAGCAGGTCTGCCTGTGAAAAAACTTGGTGGGAAACTGCTATCACAGGTATAAGTTATAGGTGATCACACATTTCCACTGCAGTAGAAATTTTGCATTTCATAGCACCTATTCAAATGAATGGCAAACCATGCAATACATGGTTGTGCCAACTCCACTAGAGTGGGGGCTGATGTATGCTGTCATTCTCAACGGAGTCTGAAAGAGCATATGCTATGGGTCTGACCCATTTTTAGTATACTTTACATACAACTTTTTTCCTCCTAACGGGCCAAACCCCAAATCTCCACTGCATTTTGGGCAGACCAAAGTTATTCTATGACCCACCACTTAAATTCTCACTCTGTATTACAAGTTGAGAATGTACACTAAGAGAAAGAGTATAATAAAAAAAAATATTTGCTAAGAAGTTATGAGTAGAGATGAGCGAGCATACTCGTCCGAGCTTGGTGCTCGTTCGAGTATTAGGGTACTCGTAAGTGCTCGCTGCTCGGACGAGTATCTCGCCATACTCGAGGAAATGGCAACTTCCGCATCGTGCTTTTTTGGCGCCTATAAACACAGCCAATCAAAAGCCAGGAGACTCTACGGTACACCCAGCATCACGTGGGGCCCTTACATGTCGATAGCAGGGGTTGGCTGGCCTGATCGGGTGACCCTGGAATATACTAGTGACTGGCCGCGGCGCTCGGCTCAGATGCCGTCTGGATGTCGTTAGGGATAGAGCTGCTGCCTTTCAGGGACAGTGTTAGGGCCTTCATTTAGTTCTCTGTTAGGCAGGAATCACCCACAAAGAACCCAACAGCCCTTCTAAGGGCTAGAAGAAATTTTTTTTTGTCTCCTGGCTTGGCTGGCTGGCACTAGTAGTGCAGCTATCGCCATATCTAACCCTGTTTTTTTTTTTATTGTTCTATCTCAGTGATACAAATCCATTGCACACAGCAGTGTGGAACCATTCTGCGTGTCACAGTTCAGCACACTCACTCCAATCCATATATACTGTCCAGGTGACACTTTCTGTACGTCACAGAATACAACCAAGTCATTTGCTACCAATAACATATACAGCTTGATCCTAAAAATCTCTGTGCGACATTTGTCTGGGTCGCAGACTAAATAGCCACCGTTAACAGGGTGTCAGTCAGTTCTACCATAGTTCCTGCACGTCACGTTCCCAAAAAAACAAAATATAAAAAAAAATTATTTTTTCAGTTGTTTTAGCTCAGTGATACAAATCCATTTTACTCAGCTGCGTGTAACCTTTCTGTGTGTCACAGTTCAGTACAGTAGCTCACATCCGTATATACTGTCCAGGTGACACTTTCTGTACGTCACAGAATACAACCAAGTCATTTGCTACCAATATCATCTACAGCTTGATCCAGAAAACTCTCTGTGCGACATTTGTTTGGGTCACAGACTAAATAGCCACCGTTAACAGGGTGTCAGTCAGTTCTACCATAGTTCCTGCACGTCACGTTCCCAAAAAACAAAATTAAAAAAAAAAATAAAAAAACAAATATAAAAAAAATGTATTTTTTCAGTTGTTTTAGCTCAGTGATACACATCCATTTTACTCAGCTGCGTGTAACCTTTCTGTGTGTCACAGTTCAGTACACTAGCTCCCATCCGTATATACTGTCCAGGTGACACTTTCTGTACGTCACAGAATACAACCAAGTCATTTGCTACCAATATCATCTACAGCTTGATCCAGAAAACTCTATGTGCGACATTTGTTTGGGTCGCAGACTAAATAGCCACCGTTAACAGGGTGTCAGTCAGTTCTACCATAGTTCCTGCACGTCACGTTCCCAAAAAAACAAAAATTTTTAAAAATATAAAAAAACAAATATAAAAAAAAAAAATTATTTTTTCAGTTGTTTTAGCTCAGTGATACAAATCCATTTTACTCAGCTGCGTGTAACCTTTCTGTGTGTCACAGTTCAGCACACTCGCTCCAATCCGTATAATCTGTACAGGTGACACTTTCTGTACGTCACAGAATACAACCAAGTCATTTGCTACCAATATCATCTACAGCTTGATCCAGAAAACTCTCTGTGCGCCATTTGTTTGGGTCGCAGACTAAATAGCCACCATTAACAGGGTGTCAGTCAGTTCTACCATAGTTCCTGCACGTCACGTTCCCAAAAAACAAAATTTAAAAAAATATATAAAAAAATAAATATAAAAAAAATTATTTTTTTCAGTTGTTTTAGCTCAGTGATACAAATCCATTTTACTCAGCTGCGTGTAACCTTTCTGTGTGTCACAGTTCAGTACACTAGCTCCCATCCGTATATACTGTCCAGGTGACACTTTCTGTACGTCACAGAATACAACCAAGTCATTTGCTACCAATATCATCTACAGCTTGATCCAGAAAACTCTCTGTGCGACATTTGTTTGGGTCGCAGACTAAATAGCCACCGTTAACAGGGTGTCAGTCAGTTCTACCATAGTTCCTGCACGTCACGTTCCCAAAAAACAAAATTTTTAAAAAATATAAAAAAACAAATATAAAAAAAAAAT
>ONZH01016899.1:0-37727 GCA_900303285.1 Rhinella marina | reverse complement strand
CCTTGAACTATAAAAAATATATAGGCCTTATAATTGGGCAACTGTACTGTGCGTTCTCTTGCAAAATAATTTAAATACCTGGTGTTAATACCCACCGTCTGACAGTTAGTACACGGCTGTGTACCTTGAACTATAAAATATATAGGCCTTATAATTGGCAACTGTACTTGTGCGTTCTCTTGCAAAATAATTTAAATACCTGGTGTTTAATACCCACCGTCTGAACAGTTAGTACACGGCTGTGTACCTTGAACTATAAAATATATAGGCCTTATAATTGGCAACTGTACTGTGCGTTCTCTTGCAAAATAATTTAAATACCTGGTGTTAATACCCACCGTCTGAACAGTTAGTACACGGCTGTGTACCTTGAACTATAAAATATATAGGCCTTATAATTGGCAACTGTACTGTGCGTTCTCTTGCAAAATAATTTAAATACCTGGTGTTAATACCCACCGTCTGAACAGTTAGTACACGGCTGTGTACCTTGAACTATAAAATATATAGGCCTTATAATTGGCAACTGTACTGTGCGTTCTCTTTGCAAACTAATTTAAATACCTGGTGTTAATACCCACCGTCTGAACAGTTAAGTACACGGCTGTGTACCTTGAACTATAAAATATATAGGCCTTATAATTGGCAACTGTACTGTGCGTTCTCTTGCAAACTAATTTAAATACCTGGTGTTAATACCACCGTCTGAACAGTTAGTACACGGCTGTGTACCTTGAACTATAAAATATATAGGCCTTATAATTGGCAACTGTACTGTGCGTTCTCTTGCAAAATAATTTAAATACCTGGTGTTAATACCACCGTCTGAACAGTTAGTACACGGCTGTGTACCTTGAACTATAAAATATATAGGCCTTATAATTGGCAACTGTACTGTGCGTTCTCTTGCAAACTAATTTAAATACCTGGTGTTAATACCCACCGTCTGAACAGTTAGTACACGGCTGTGTACCTTGAACTATAAAATATATGGCCTTATAATTGGCAACTGTACTGTGCGTTCTCTTGCAAAATAATTTAAATACCTGGTGTTAATACCCACCGTCTGAACAGTTAGTACACGGCTGTGTACCTTGAACTATAAAATATATAGGCCTTATAATTGGCAACTGTACTGTGCGTTCTCTTGCAAAATAGATTTAAATACCTGGTGTTAATAGCCCACCGTCTGAACAGTTAGTACACGGCTGTGTACCTTGAACTATAAATATATAGGCCTTATAATTGGCAACTGTACTGTGCGTTCTCTTGCAAAATAATTTAAATACCTGGTGTTAATACCCACCGTCTGAACAGTTAGTACACGGCTGTGTACCTTGAACTATAAAATATATAGGCCTTATAATTGGCAACTGTACTGTGCGTTCTCTTGCAAACTAATTTAAATACCTGGTGTTAATACCCACCGTCTGAACAGTTAGTACACGGCTGTGTACCTTGAACTATAAAATATATAGGCCTTATTAATTGGCAACTGTACTGTGCGTTCTCTTGCAAACTAATTTAAATACCTCGGTTAATACCCACCGTCTGAACAGTTAGTACACGGCTGTGTACCTTGAACTATAAAATATTTAGGCTTATAATGGCAACTGTACTGTGCGTTCTCTTGCAAACTAATTTAATACCGGGTGTTAATACCCACCGTCTGAACAGTTAGTACACGGCTGTGTTACCTTGAAATATAAAATATATAGGCCTTATAATTGGCAACTGTACTGTGCGTTCTCTTGCAAAATAATTTCACGGCTGTGAAGGCAAAATATTGTAACCAAAAAAAATAAAATGCGGAGGGGGGCTAGCGGAATAGGACGTGGACGAGGACGGGGGCGCGGAAATGCTGTTGGGGCCTTGTTGAAGCCAGTGGGGATACAATGCGTGCTGGTGAGGGTCAGCCAGGATCCCGCTCATCCAGAATCCCTGCCTTTATGGGACAGTTAAGCAGGGGGCGGGTTACACCGCTGTTGAGGCCTGAGCAGGTTGAACAGGTGGTGCAATGGATAGCCGATAGCGCTTCCACACAGTTGTCCACCAGCCAGTCATCCACACAGTCTCACTCTGACCCTCCTTCCTCCACACCTGGCCAACAGAGTCATCCCACCATTGACCCCTCCCAGGAGCTCTTTTCGGGTCCTTTTTCAGATGTGCCGGAAGAATCCCAGGAGCTAGCAGAGGAATTTGTTTGTAGTGATGCCCAAACACTTGAGTTTTCGCCATCTCCTGCTGATGTGGACCCTGAGCCAGCATCTGTTATCATGAGCGATGATGATGATGAGACGCAGTTGCCATCAAGGGAGGCTGTTGGAATGTCCAGTGGGCAGCAGGAGGAGCAGAGTGAGGAAGTGGAAGAGGAGGTGGTGGATGACGAAATGACCGACCCCACTTGGCCAGGGGTGATGTCCAGCGAGGAAAGCAGTGGAGAGGTGGTGGTCTGCGCAGCACCGAAAAAGGCAGCAAGAGGCAGAGGGATGTCCAGAGGCAGAGGGATGTCCAGAGGCAGAGGGATGTCCACAGGCAGAGGGATGTCCATAGGCAGAGGACAGTCCAGACAGAGAAGTGAGGCCACAGCCAGCAGGGCCGAAGCTGTTCCCGGCAGCGGGCAGTCGCGCGAAGCTCCCCCATCGAGGCCTCGTACTTCTGTGGTGTGGAGATTTTTTAATGTTTGTGCGGATGACAAACTGAGCGCGGTTTGCACACTCTGCCACTCAAAACTGAGTAGGGGCTCTGAGAAGAGCAATCTGACCACCTCAGGCATGCGGCGTCACTTGGAAGTCAAGCACTGGGCTGAGTGGGAGAGAGCAAACGCAATACAACCTGCGCCCGGTCTTGCTGCCACTGCCTCTTCCCTTGTTGTGTGCTGCCACTGCGGTCCAGACCTCCAGCCAGGACACCTCCACATCTGCCTCGGCTACTTTGGGGCCTTCTCCTTCAGCCTCCCCTTCCCCCGCCTCTTCGCCTGCACCTTCACACTCCTCGTCCCAACAACTGTCCATCTCGCAGGCGTTCGACCGCAGGCGGAAGTACGCCTCGAGTCACCCCCAAGCCCAAGCCTTAAACTGCCACATCTCCAAACTGCTGGCCCTGGAGATGTTGCCGTTTAGGCTTGTGGAGACGCAGGCCTTCCGCGACCTGATGGCGGCTGCCGCACCTCGCTATTCCGTCCCCAGCCGCCACTACTTTTCCCGGAGTGCCGTCCCCGCCCTGCACCAGCACGTGTCGCGTAACATCAGGCGGGCCCTGAGGTACGCAGTCAGCGCAAAGGTCCACTTGACCACCGACTCGTGGACAAGCGCTTGCGGCCAGGGACGATACATTTCTTTGACGGCACACTGGGTGAATGTTGTGGAAGCGGGGACGGGGTCGCAAACAGAGACGGCCTACCTACCACCCCCGCCCAAGATTGCCAGCATGGGTTCTGATACACCCCCCTCCTCTTCCTCCTCCTCCTCCTCTGCCTTAACATCGCCCTCAGCCGCTAGCTGGAAGCGTTGCAGCACTGGCGCGGGGAGACGTCAGCAGGCGGTGCTTAAGCTCATCAGCTTGGGCGACAGGAAGCACAGCGCCCCAGAGGTGAGGGACGCCATATTGCAGCAGACGGAGATGTGGCTGTCGCCGCTGCAGCTAGGACCAGGCATGGTCGTGTGCGATAACGGCCGTAACCTGGTGGCGGCTCTGGAGCTTGCCGAACTCAATCACGTACCATGCCTGGCCCACGTTTTTAATCTGGTAGTCCAAAAATTTCTAAAGACTTACCCCAACCTGGCAGAGCTACTGGTGAAAGTGCGGCGCTTGTGCGCTCACTTTCGGAAGTCAACTGTAGCTGCTGCTAGCTTAAAAAAACTCCAGCAACGCCTCCATTTGCCTCAACATCGGCTGTTGTGCGACCTGCCGACTCGCTGGAATCCACCTATTCCATGTTGGCCAGGGTGTGTGAGCAGCAGAGAGCATTGATGGAGTACCAGATTATGAATCCACGCGTGCCTCCAACTCAGCTCCCTCAGTTTGCCAACCACGAGTGGCCATGGATGGCAGACATATGCGATGTACTGCGTATCTTTGAGGAGTCCACCAAGAAGGTCAGCAGCGAGGACGCTATAGTGAGCGTAACCATCCCGCTCCTATGCGTCCTTAAAGAATCACTCATCGCAATAAGGGAGAACGCATTGCACGCAGAGGAGACGGGGGTAGGAGGAGACGCAACGGAGCTACACAGTCAGACCACACTTTTGTCTGCTTCTCGGTGGCAGTTGCAGGAGGAGGAGGAGGAGGAGGAGGAGGACGACGTGGAGGTGGCTGTGGAAGAGGAGGAGGATGCTGGCGGCGAGGGTAGCAGTCAGGCTGTGTGCGTCCCATTGGTTCAGCGAGGATGGGGCGGAGAGGAGGCGGAAGAGGAAGAGGGAAATGGCAAGTGATCCTTCTGGTGGGGGCAGTGACGTCATGCCTATTCAGAGTCTGGCACACATGGCTGACTTCATGCTGGGCTGCTTTTCCCGGGACACACGTGTTGTCCGGATAGTGGAGAACAAAACTGTACTGGGTCTTCGCACTCCTGGACCCCCGGTATAAAGATAACGTCTCTTCTTTTATTCCGGTAGAGGAGAGGACGAATCGATTGCTGGAATACCAGAGGGAACTCGTGCAGAACATGATGGAGATTTTCCCACCCACCATCGCTGGCGGCAGAGAGGAGAGGGTCTCCCAGAGTCCCACAACATCAATCAGGCCCACAGCCACCAGGGGAACACTCTCCAAGGTGTGGGACACGTTCATGGCACCCCCTCGTGCAACTTCCATCACTGCGGGGCCCGCTATCAGCAGGAGGGACAAGTATCGGCGGATGTTGCGGGAGTACCTGGCAGACCGTACCCCTGTCCTCCCCGATCCCTCGGCGTCCTACACTTACTGGGTCTCCAAGTTGGACACGTGGCTGGAACTGTCCCTGTACGCCTTGGAGGTGCTTGCCTGCCCTGCCGCCAGCGTGCTATCAGAAAGGGTGTTCAGCGCAGCCGGGGGCATTATAACCGATAAGCGCAGCCGCCTGTCAACCGACAGTGCCGACAGGCTGACGCTAATCAAAATGAACAGCAAGTGGATTGACCCGGACTTTGCTTCTCCAACAGTGGAAAGCAGCCAAAAGTGAAGTGCCATCTGTATGAAGTGCCATTTCCTCCTCCACCTCCTCCTCCTCCTCCTTAACCGCCGTAGAATTGCTCCGTAAATAAGAAAAATTTATATATTTATGGCTCACCTCTTGGGCCTCCACAAAATTTTTAAGAGGTCTCACCTCTTGGGCCTCCACAAAATGTTTAAGAGGTCTCACCTCTTGGGCCTCCACAAAATGTTTAAGAGGTCTCACCTCTTGGGCCTCCACAAAATGTTTAAGAGTCTCACCTCTTGGGCCTCCACAAATGTTTAAGAGGTCTCACCTCTTGGGCCTCCACATAATTTTTAAGAGGTCTCACCTCTTGGGCCTCCACATAATTTTTAAGAGGTCTCACCTCTTGGGCCTCCACAAAATTTTTAACAGGTCTCACCTCTTGGGCCTCCACAAAATGTTTAAGAGGTCTCACCTCTTGGGCCTCCACAAAAATTTTATCAAGGTCTCACCTCTTGGGCCTCCACAAAATTTTAATCAGGTCTCACCTCTTGGGCCTCCACAAAATTTTATCAAGGTCTCACCTCTTGGGCCTCCACAAAATTTTTAACAGGTCTCACCTCTTGGGCCTCCACATAATTTTATCAAGGGTCTCACCTCTTGGGCCTCCACAAAATTTTTAACAGGTCTCACCTCTTGGGCCCTCCACATAATTTTTAAGAGGTCTCACCTCTTGGGCCTCCACAAAATTTTATCAAGGTCTCACCTCTTGGGCCTCCACAAATTTTTACAGGTCTCACCTCTTGGGCCTCCACAAAATTTTTAACAGGTCTCACCTCTTGGGCCTCCACATAATTTTATCAAGGTCTCACCTCTTGGGCCTCCACAAAATTTTTTAACAGGTCTCACCTCTTGGGCCTCCACAAAATTTTATCAAGGTCTCACCTCTTGGGCCTCCACAAAATTTTTAACAGGTCTCACCTCTTTAGCCTCCACACAATTTTTAAGAGGTCTCACCTCTTTGGCCTCCACATAATTTTTAAGAGGTCTCACCTCTTGGGCCTCCACATAATTTTTAAGAGGTCTCACCTCTTGGGCCTACAAACAATTTTTAAGAGGTCTCACCTCTTTAGCCTCCACACAATTTTTAACGGGTCTCACCTCTTGGGCCTCCACATAATTTTTTAAGAGGTCTCACCTCTTGGGCCTCCACAAAATGTTTAAGAGGTCTCACCTCTTGGGCCTCCACATAATTTTTAAGAGGTCTCACCTCTTGGGCCTCCACATAATTTTTAAGAGGTCTCACCTCTTTAGCCTCCACACAATTTTTAAGAGGTCTCACCTCTTGGGCCTCCACATAATTTTTAAGAGATCTCACCTCTTGGGCCTCCACATAATTTTTAAGAGGTCTCAGCTCTTGGGCCTCCACATAATTTTTAAGAGGTCTCACCTCTTTAGCCTCCACACAATTTTTAAGACGTCTCACCTCTTGGGCCTCCACAAAATTTTCCATGAGCCTCTGGCCAGCCCACGGCCTCTTCCTGCCTTTTGCGGTCCTACGCATCCCTCAACATCCCCACTGCTTTACCTGCTAGACATGACACTGGGCCAGGTCGGGTCACTGACATCTCTAGCGCCAACAATTTGGGCATTTTAAGGCTTCTGCATGTGTTTGAGTTGTTTTTACATTTTAAAGAAGACATGTCTGACCACATCTCTCACACACACACAATGACAATTAGGGGTGGGGTCTATTTGCTTTCCCCCTTGCCTATGCCATCTGTGGTTGTCATAGGCAACGTGATTTTAAGGGGTGCAGAATTTCATCTTCTTTTTTGTCTAGTTTGGCTTGGGGTCCATGGCAATGTAGAGGAAAGAAGGTTTCCTTGTATGGTCTCACTTTACAGAGAGGTTACATTGTCTTTGGAGTGTATTGTTGAGAGGCTGTGATAGTGGCGTAATAGTGCGACTTGGGCGCGTTATATGCACCCAGACATGCTTCCCCTGCTGTCCCAGTTGCATTCCAGCAGTGTTGGCATCCTTTTCTGAGGTTTCAGGGTGGACTTGGTGACCTCCAAGTGGTCGAATTGAGATTTCCAAGTGGCGAGCATTTTTTTCCCATAGACTTTAATGGGATTCGATATTTGGTCGAATAGTCGAATTTCGCGGTCTATTCGAATCGAATTTCGAACTTTCGAATATTTCACTACTCGCTCATCTCTAATGTAAACCTGATGATACAAACATGAAATAATTCATCAAGATATTGTGTCACAAACCACTAATAAATAAATTAAAAATTACACATTAATTCATGATAATAAATAAAAAGTGGAGAATATCACATATCAATTCATAATAGATAATCAATTATAGGCGGCCAAAGAAAAAAAAAAGAAAAACTGTGAATAGTGCAAAGTGCAAAAAGTGCTCAAGTGCAAAGTGCTTCGTGCAACAAACAAAAAGATGAAGAGGCCGAAATTAAAATAAGAATTGTGCTGAGTGAAAAAAATAAAATAAATTATTTTAAACAATATACTGTATCAAAATATGTCATAACAAATAAAAATATAAGTGTCAAAATATGTATGCACTAGAGATGAGCAAATCATTCAAAATTTGCTTCCCCGAATAATCGCAGAATTTCTGACAAGATTTATATTTAAATGAACTTATTCGTCGAATCTACGTAAAAAAAAAAAAAAACGTTGTTTTGCCAATATTCCTGCCCAAATTACGTACGTACAGTCAACGTAGTTAAAAGTACGCAATACGTAAGCATTACCGTACAAAAGTATGTACGAATCCTTAGCGTACTATTGACGCGCGAATGCGTCATATGCACAAGGCTAGGCCGCGGCGTACAGTCTTTAGAGGCAGTCCATATGAACTAGAAAAATAAGGTGCTCACTGCTGCTAGCTATCAATAAGTGAATAATTTACTAAAAACGCCGTACAATAAGTGCGTAATAGAACACATTGCAGTACCAGAAAAAGAATACACACAATGGGCTAAAGTGCTGAACCATTAAAAACAGTGTAGCTAAAGTACAGCAAAGACATAAGTATGCAAACATTTTAGTGCAATCAATTTCACATTTGCAAGCATAAAAGGCTCAGATATACGTTTGAGTCTCTCCTTATGGCTCCTAGTTGGCAATGATAAAACACTGTCTGTCTGGAACACATATTCCAAAATTCAATTGTAATCCATGTGAGGTAAAATTGTAATCCAAACGGGTAATGTATAATCCACATGGATAATAGAGAATAGCAGCAAATAGAGAACCCTTTTTGCAAAGGGGCTCCTAAATAACCTGAGAAGGGGTAAAAAGGAAAATAGGTGCGCTTAGGCGCAACTGGAACTTTTCTGCAGAATGAGGGGAGTCCTGACAGCCATGCCCATCTGGGTGAGAGTCAAACGGGGACAACACAAACTAAACAAAAACAACTGCCAACTAGCATCTCACCCTTCAGGTGCAGTCCATGGTGGGGCTCCCATAGGTCCTCGACACTGCCAGTAGTTGGGTTCCTCAGATGAGGGACCTGAAGTCCTCCTCACTCGAGCTGCTGCTGAAGCTCATCAGAGGACGCTCCTGCCTCTTGTAGGCCATGCTCGCTGTGGTGGTGGAACTCCAGTGCCCTCTTCTTTCTGAAGCTGGACTTGACCGGGTCCGGGTAGTGGTGACGCTGGTGAGCGCTGCAGCCATTTTCGCTTTTCCGGATCCTCCTGCTGGGACAGCAGCGGTAAGGACTTCCGGCTGCAGCAGTTCCGGAAAGGTTGCATCCAGGGAAGAAGACCCAGCTTCCCCGGCTGCTGCTGGCTTCATCTTCCATGGCAGCTGGTATTGGTGGACCACCGTGGATTGGAAGGTTGAACGATAACGTGGTCAGCTGACCCAGCTGTAAGGACTGTGGTGGTGATGACGGTGGTGCAGGCAGTCCAGGAATCAGAGGCTCCGGCTGAGGCTTTTCCCTGAACCGGAGGACGCCATCTGGGAACTCCTGCAGGCAGCGCAAGCATCCTGGACCTGGTGGTTCATCCGACCACACTTCTGGTTCCGTTGTAGGCACCAGAGGCTTTGAAAGGAGGGTAAACCCAGTTGCAAATGGGTCTTTCAGGGATGCCATGGGGGTGTACTCCACCTGATCCCCCACGTACAGGCTATGACGATGTTGTGGCAGGTACGGCCGTTTCACTGACCTGTGGCCCACAAAATATTCCTTTCCATCCTCGTCATCCTGCAGGAAGCCAGACCCTCTCCGGAAAACAAAAGCACAGTTCCCTTTCGGCGTTCCAATGAAGGATCTCCCGGCCTAGGGTGGTCAAGTACCTGGATGACCCAGTCCTCCACTGCGGTTTTATAGTCCCAGAGGGTCTGTGCATGGGCCATCACAGATGGTGGAACAATTGGGTACTGGTGTATGGAAGGGGTGGATATCCTCCTGGGTGGCAAAGTGGACACTCCAGCCGCCTCCGCTGCAGCAGCAGCCCACCACAGCAAGACACTCCAGCCGCCACAGCAACGCCACCAGCCACAGCAGACCACTCCCAGCCCGCATGAGTCACAGCAGACGTTCCAGCTGCACGAGCCACAGCAGACGTTCCAGCCGTACGAGCCACAGCAGACGCTCCAGCCGCCTCACGAGTCGCAGCAACAGCAACCTCAGCAGGTGGTAAGGAAGACACAGGCACTGAAGCTGGGTTTCTCTGGCAGAGTTGTGACACCCTGATGTCTGGAGAGGGCGGTGGTTCAGGGAACTCGTCCCCAAAATATATTTCATTCCAATTTGGGCTTAGCTGTTTTTTAGCCATGATGCTTGCCTCTTGCTCTGAGATCAGCACTGGTCTAAACTGGTTCATACTTCAGAGGAGGGTGGAATACTTAGGAAGGATTCTTCACTCCCTATACGTGCAAAATAGTTAGATCCCGGTAGGCCGGGCTGGTTTTTTCCAGTTCTGAGGGGAGCGTATCTTCACTTTCCCGCTCTTGCGTGGGCGTATCGTCATTGTCCGGTCTCACGCAGAATGCATACGTTTCATACGTATCGTTAGAGTGTTAAATTTTGCAAAGATTTATGAATAATACGAAGCGAATCCAAAGAAATTCGGATTCGCTTCGCAGCTGAAAATTCCCACGATTCGATACGAATCTACGAAGCGGCGAATAGATTCGCTCATCTCTAGTATGCGCCAATGACAGATATTAATACAAGTACGAAGACTATGAATAGCCTATGAATTCAAAAATATCTCTTGATCTCTTCAAGATAGGTCTCGAGGCTAAAAACTCCACATCAGTAACAGCAGAAACCTAGAAAGAAAGAGATACAACAAACAAATTACAAAGACAATTCCAAAAAATAAAATGGACCCTCCTCTTTAACACTTTTGCAATTCAGCCCGGCATGCTGAATATCAGCTTCTGGGCCAAATCCTGACTGATACCAACCATTTCTTGCATAATCAGCTATTGGTGTTTATCACAATGTCTGTGTTTTTGTTTGTCCACCCACCATTTGGGGACTGACTACAGGTTCTCAATGGGATTGAGATCTGGGTTGTTTCCTCGTCGTCAACCCAAGATTTGAATGCTTAGTTATTACTTTTGCCTTGTCACATGATGCTCCATCATTCTGGAAAAAACACTGCTCATCACCAAATTGTTCCTGGATGGTTGGGAGAAGTTGCTCTTGGGGGATGTTTTCATAAACATTCTTCATTCATGGCAGTGTCCTTAGACAAAATTGTTAGTGAGCCCACTCCATTGGATGAGAAGCAACCACACACATTAAAGGGGTTGGCCACTTTGTTAGCACTTATTAAAACTCTAAAGAAAGCAGGGAGACATTACACTTACTAATATATCTTCTTCAGCAGATCTGCCTGGTTTCCTTGCTATTGGAAGCCACAAGATTTGACTACACTCATTTTCCCTTTTTCCCCAGATGAAGGGTAGTTATATATTCATAGATGATTGATGGGCTGTCAGCTGGGAGCAGGTTGTGTGATGATAGACAGGAGGCCCCTCTCTATGTGAGCAGATCGATTTGTACAAATTTATTCATCAGAGTTCTTGTGTAACAAAGGTCTGCGCCCGCTGTACAGCCCCCCTCCTCTGGCAGTCCGTGCACCTAAAAAGAAATCTATGACAGCTCAGAGCTGCCACAGATTTCTGGCTTCAGAAAACTGGTGAAAATGAAAATAAATTTGTTGGGGTGACTGGTCACACCCTCTCTCTGCCATTGTCATGCCCTTTAAAAAAAAAAAGCGCAGTTAAAAATTTGCAACTTTTTAACGCCACTTTTTAGGAACAAGGGAAGTGATAAATCTCCCCCTCATTCTGTTCATAGCTTACATCAAGTGGCATAACTAGAAATGACTTGGCCCCGCAGCAAATTTATGAACAGGGTAAACCCCCCCCCCCCCTTTACTGGTGGGACTGGGGCATTCTTTCTATTGCTATGTCTGTACAGCAGTTATCCACTGCTAACTTAGTTATTGATATTATCTAAGGGGCTCTTGTCTCTATGGGAACACAGGTGGGCAGGGAGGTCATGTGACTGCTCCTCTAGACATGCTTGCTGCAGTGCATGCTGGGATTTTTACTTTCACTTTGCAGCTGCTCCTCCCACACAGCCTGTCTGAGGGAGCTCCTCCAGGGAAGTGTGTACATGTCACCTGATAGAAATACTTCACGGTGTTGGCTATTGTCTGGGGTACTTTGGATTTCTGATACTTAGGGTGGCCAACCCCTTTAATGATTTCAGGAAGCTTTAATGTTGGAACACAACTGAGGTGAAGGCTTTTGGAGATTGGCCTGGTGTCAAGAAGAGCAGGAAAGAAGCCACTTCTCTCCAGGAAAAACGTCAAGAACAGATTGACATTCTGAAGTAGGTGCAGGGATTGGACTGCAGAGGGCTGGGGTAACGTTATTTTCTCTTATGAAGCCACCTTTGGACTGTTTGGGACATCTAGAAAAATGATTTTGGAAGAAGAGAAGATGAGCGCTACATGAGTCCTGTGTCAACAGTAAAGCAACCAAAGTGAACTAAACACTGAATTCTTGGGTCCATAGCCAGGAAACTCCCCAGATCTCATTCCCATTTAGAAACGGTGTCCTCAAAAAGTGGTTGTACAAATGAAAACATAGAAATTATAATAATTTCCAAGCACTTATTAGGCAAGAATGGGTTGTCATCAGTCAGAATTTGGTCCAGAAGCTGATATCCAGCAGGCCAGGGCTAACTGCAGAAGTCCTGAAACAGAAAGGTCAACACTGCAAAATGTTGAGTCTTCGTATTTCATGTACATAAAAAAATACTTATAATTGTGCTTCAGTATACCATATAAGCATTTGACTAAAACATCAAAAAACACTGAGCATCAAACTTATCCCAAAGTTCTGTGATTCTCAAAACTTTTGGCCACATCTTTATGTTGTGCCATTCCTTCTTTATTTCTACTCAAAGTTTTAAGAATGAATTGCCACTATCCAATCAATGCTGCCAGCTGCCAGTGTCAGACTGCTGGGACACACCCTGTTAACACCCAGTTGGACCTTTATTACAGACCACTGACAATTCATTCATAAACTTCTAGTAGGTATAATACAGAGTCATAAGAAAAAGATGCTCCAGAAATGTCATTACATGGGGATGTAAGTAGTTCCTATAAAGACATGTCAGGAGAGGTGACAGGACCACTTTAAGTACAAAGTTTAGTGCATTGGGCTTCTTTTCAAAGTATGTATTAATTAAACGTAGGAGCCCCATGTCATCAGTATCACACACAGACTGATTATGTGTACAGCATACACTCATTCTTATGAATAGATTGGAGGCACCAGTATTTCTAAATGAAAGTCAAATACAGTACGTATTTCTGTTATTGACTATTGTTCCTAATGGCATTGTATTCCTCTTTTGTAGTGTAGACTTCTTAGATTGTGACACCTGAAACATAGCATGACATATTTTTTTTTTAAAACTTAGACAATGCAGAACCTGTTTGAAGATCTTTCTCATCAGGATTTTCTGACTTCTTCTCTCCTAGACACCTGGCAGTCCTGCTCTGAGGGTCCATTTTCTGACAGCTCTTGGTCTGCCTTTGTGTGTTCTCATAATTTCATAACCTATTGCACATAACGTCTTGATGCGAGAAGCAATCAGAGTGTGAAATCTACAGCCAGAAGAGGTTGCGGCCTCACTTACAGAAAACAAAGGCCATTTGTCAAAAATATAGACCGGTATAGGGTAGTCATGCAATCTTTCTGTTCACAATAAGCACATACCGCTCAATATTATCGTAAAAATAGAAGCATTGTGTTATTGTAAATTAAAAGCCTTGATTTATTTCATGTTTTCCTGTTAGGTTTAGATATATTGTACTGTATTTGGTAAGACAGCAATCTAACATCCATAAATAGAGGTTTTTTTTATGTCAGCGACTATGGCACCTGACACCTTCGGCATAACGTGGTATCGTTTTTATATGAATAGCTGTTCATGTAATACATGGACAGCTTAAGTCAGCCAGAGTGGGATCAGCTGTTACAGGGTAGCCCAAAGAACAGGTTCCAAGAGGAGAACTTATATGATGTTCATATGTCCTAATAGAACATATGTGTATAAAAGATATTGCGCCATACAATACCTCCATATGGAGAGCATATAGCCTGTATGGGTCCCTTCTTCAGGTTAAGGAATGATGAAGGGGTCATGTGCAGTTTAGAAACGTCCAATCTCAACTTCAATAAATTATATCCTTCTCAAACAAGGAATCCTCACTCTCTGATGTGCCTGGTGCCTGATGCCTACATTGCAGTTTTAATGTTTAATGCGATCAGAGTGAACTCCAGCAGTCTGTTCTTCTGCCAGAACAGCCTGCTGGATTTAGAATTCTGAAACGAACGGATGTAGTAGAGTTAACACACATGCTTTCTGCAGACAAGCCAGAGGTCAGATTGCCATTGAACACACAGAGTAGTAGCAGCCGGCACATATCAGAAGATCTGAAACAATAAATCATAAATTGTCAGGTTGAGCCCAGCGCCGGTGGTAATCACACATTGCACACAATAGGTCTATAATAAGCCAATGCTAAATGAGGATAATATTTTAGCAGGGCAGCTAGATACAGAAAGGCCAATAAATGGAAGACAAAATGAAAGAATACTAAGCACACCTATTAAATGTAGGATTGTAAGCCCTCATTGTTCATTATAAATTGTAATATTAAGAGAGCAGCTTAAAATGGTCCTCCAGTCCAAACTGAAAGTTTGAATATACACTGACGAGCAAAAAAGTAACAATGTTTTGAACTTTTGACTTTCAGGCTCCATATCTCATCATCCACTACAGCTTTGAATGTGAGCCTACAATCAATTTATAGACAAGCATCTTGGCTATCTCATACATATATTGGACTTGCAACTACAGTATTCCGCATATGATTAGTTGTGCAGATTCTTGTCATGTAACTGCATTGTTACCGTTTTTCTCATGGTGGCGGAACAATCTTTTTTTCTTGTATACTTACAATTATAACCTGTTCTCACATTTCCTAGCTCAGTGTGTTATTTGATTGATTCCCAAGCAAATGGTCACTGGATCCAATCCAGGAGCAGCCATGAAGAAATCCCAAGAAAAGAGAAACAGGATCATTCAGCTCATCGATAGCAGTACCTTGGTCAAGAAAATTGCCAAACTGCATGATGTGAGTGCCATGAAAGTTGTAAGAATACGAAATGATGTCCGTCCATCCATTCCAAAGCCAAGAGGGGGATGTTCAGGCAAAATATTGAAGTCAACAAGTCGGCTCATCACAAGGTCTATCAGTTCTGGTGTGACAAACATGGCAGTGGAGGTGGTTCGTATGCTTCGTAATAGTGAGATCACACATGTAAGCACTGTGCAAAGGTGGCCTGAAAAAAGCTTGCGTTTGAAAAAAAGAAAGATTAGTGGACAGTAGAAGATTGGAAACGGGTGATTTGGAGCGATGAGACAAAAGTCAGTAGACTGGACTCTGATGGGTCTGGAAGAAACAAGGGAAAAGGGGCTACCAGATGGAGATATTAAAGGCACTTTCAAGTTCGGTTGAGGAAGCCTGATGATATGGGGTTGTTTCACAGCAAAAAGTGTTGGATACTTGACCAGGATAGATGGTAGTCTCAATGCTGAGCTATATGTGAGTATCCTACAAGACAAGTTACACTAGTGCACTTGAGTACTATGGGTATGAAAAGGATGACATAGTGTTCCAGCAGGAAAATGGCCCGAAGCATACATTGAGATTGGCGAAGAAATGGTTCAATGACAATGAAGTAGAGGTGCTGGATTGGGCCTTCAAGGGCCCCAGACCTCAACCCAATCAAACACTTGTGGATAGAGTAGAAGAAAAAGTTGTATTCGTACCCAAGTGAGTCAACTAGTATGCATCAACATTGGGAATGGGTAGAAGAGACCTGGGAACAGATTTTGGTCGAGACATGCTTGAATCTAAACGAGAAACAAAACAATAGCTGATCTCAGGGAGACCAGCTACAAAAAACACCGTGGAGCCTCATTTAAGAGTCTCAACACAGCAATCCAAAGTGCAAAGCTTCCTGGGAAACAGTGATGGATAACTGGCTTAGGTTTTCCCCGTCACATCCTTAAAGCTTGTAAAAGAGCGGGATCTTGACCTAGGGGCCACTTAATATGGTGGATTTGGTGATCTCTGTAATGGGGACACCCCTTTCCTTGGTTTTCCTTCCTTTGAGGGATATCTGGCTTTCACCATAACTGGGGCTCCACGGTAATTTTTCATAACGAGAGCATGCCTGGAAGGATTCAGGCAGTGTAGAAAGCCAAAGGTGGATTTACAAAATACTAATCTCTTAATAATATAAAAATGAGTTTCTGTCTGTCTGTCTGTCTGTCTGTCTGTTCTCTATGCGCGACCAAACTACTGGACCGATTTTCACCAAATTCGGCACACAGGTACATCAGGTGTCCGGGAAGGTTTTAGACCAGGTCTCATCTCTCTAGGACATACCATTCCTGAGATATTCCCAAAATATGATCTCCATTAGCCAACATTACAACTGGGAACTTTGGTTTTAAACTCCAACTGCCATTCTCTGCAAAGGCACACACAGGGAGGGCAGGTTTCCATTACAACCAGGTAATTATCAGCAGCTGAGGATCTCATCCATTTCTATTTACTGACACTGTTAAAGGTATTCCGGTTACCATAAATATAACTTATGTGTTTTTCTATTACTACAGTTCAGTAGTAATAAAAGATGTTTTCCTCCACTGCTGCCTATTGCGTGGGCTCATAAATAAGCATGGTATTGACCTTTAATTCAGGCCACCCTAAAAGAAGTACTTAAAACCCCCGCCCCAGGTCTCACTAAGCCACACCCCCAACTATGTCAGGCCACACCCCCTTTCACTTCGCAGCCAACAGAGATTGAAAAAATAAAGGTAAAAATCAACTTCTGTCAGCTGCAGGGATGGGAGGGAGGATGACTTTCTTTCTGCAACAACACACACAAACATTAAATAAAATAGATTAAATACACCCATCCGAAGCGTCTTGCTAATCCACGCCCCCGACTCTGTCAGGTCATGCCCCCTCCCACTCCGCAGCCAATGGGAATTGAAACAATTTAGGTAAAAATAAACTTCTGTTTGCTGCAGGGGTGGGAGGGTGAATTTCTCTCTGCAACGACACACAAAAATTTTAGATGAAATAGACTAATTATAGACTACAACTGTTAGAAGCCTTTTGCTAAGCCACGCCCCGTCTCTGTCAGGCCACGCCCCCTCTCACTCCGCAGACATTCTGCAACGACAAACACAACCATTAAATGAAATAGATTAAATGCACCTATGCGAAGCACTTTGCTAAGCCACGCCCCGACTCTGTAAGGCCACGCCCCCTCCCACTCCGCAGCCAACAGGAATTGAAAAAATAAAGGTAAAAATCAACTTCTGTCAGCTGCAGGGATGGGTGGGAGGTTGACTTTCTTTCTGCAACGACACACAGAAACATTAAATGAAATAGATTAAATACACCCATGTGAAGCGTCTTGCTAATCCACGCCCCCTACTCTGTCAGGTTACGCCCCCTCCCACTCCGCAGCCAACGGGGATTGAAAAAATAAAGGTAAAAATAAACTTCTGTTTGCTGCAGGGGTGGGAGGGTGAATTTCTCTCTGCAATGACACACAAAATTTTAGATGAAATAGACTAATTTCAGACTACAACCATTCGAAGCATCTTGATAATCCACACCCCCAACTCTGCCAGGCCATGCCCCCTCCCACTCCGTAGGCAACGGGGATTGAAAAAAATCAGCTGCAGGGGTGGGAGGGTGAATTTCTCTCTGCAATGACACACAAAAATCGTAGATGAAATTGACTAATTTTAGACTACGACCATTCAGTACTAATAAAAGATGTTTTTTTCCACTGCTAACCATTGCAGGTCCCCATAAATTACCATGTCATCGACCTGTAATTCATGCCACTCTGACCCCCGCCCCAGATCTCGCGAAACCACGCTCCGACTCTGTCAGGCCACGCCCCCTCCCACTCCGCAGCCAACGGGGATTGAAAAAATGAAGGTAAAAATCAACTTCTGTCAGCTGCAGGGGCGGGAGGGAGGTTGGATTTCTTTCTGCAACAACATACAGAAACATTAAATGAAATAGATTAAATATACCCGTGCAAAGCAATGTTTTCTTCCACTGTTACCCATGGCGTGTCCTCATAAATTACCATGGCATCGACCTGTAATTCTGGCCACCATCAAAAGAAGGACTTAAAACCCCGCCCCAGGTCTTGCAACGTCACGCCCCCGACTCAGTCAGGCCATGACCCCTCCCACTCCGCAGCCAATGGAGATTGAACAATTGAAGGTAAAAATCAACATCTGTCAGCTGCAGGGATGGGAGGGAGGATGACTTTCTCTCTGCAACGACACACAGAAACATTAAATGAAATAGATTAAATATACCCGCGCAAAGCAATGTTTTCTTCCACTGCTACCCATTGTGTTTCCTCAAATTACCATGGCATTAACCTATAATTCAGGCCACCCTGAAATGAAGGACTTAACCCCCCCCCGTGTCCCATTAAACCACACCCCCTCCCACTCCGCAGCCAATAGGGATTGAAAAAATGAAGGTAAAAATCACCTCCTGTCAGCTGCATTGACTTTCTCTCTGCAACGACACACAGAAACATTAAATGAAATAGATGAAATATACCCAGGCGAAGCCGGGTCTTTCTGCTAGTATATAATAAAATATATATAATCTCTTAATAATATAAAAATGAGTTTCTGTCTGTCTGTCTGTCTGTTCTCTATGCGCGACCAAACTACTTGACCGATTTTCACCAAATTCGGCACACAGGTACATCAGGTGTCCGGGAAGGTTTTAGACCAGGTCTCATCTCTCTAGGACGTACCGTTCCCGGGATATTCCCAAAATATGATCTCCATTAGCCAACATTACAACTGGGAACTTTGGTTTTAAACTCCAACTGCCATTCTCTGCAAAGACACACACAGGGAGGGAGTTTCCATAACAACCAGGTAATTATCAGCAGCTGAGGATCTCATCCATTTCTATTCACTGACACTGTTAAAGGTATTCCGGTTACCATAAATATAACTTATGTTTTTTTCTATTATTACAGTTCAGTAGTAATAAGAGATGTTTTCCTCCACTGCTGTCTATTGCGTGGGCTCATAAATAAGCATGGTATTGACCTTTAATTCAGGCCACCCTAAAAGAAGTACTTAAAACCCCCGCCCCAGGTCTCACTAAGCCACACCCCCAACTCCATCAGGCCACACCCCCTTTCACTCCGCAGCCAACAGAGATTGAAAAAATAAAGGTAAAAATCAACTTCTGTCAGCTGCAGGGATGGGTGGGAGGTTGACTTTCTTTCTGCAACAACACACACAAACATTAAATAAAATAGATTAAATCCACCCATGCGAAGCGTCTTGCTAATCCACGCCCCCGACTCTGTCAGGTCACGCCCCCTCCCACTCCGCAGCCAATGGGAATTGAAAAAATGAAGGTAAAAATAAACTTCTGTTTGCTGCAGGGGTGGGAGGGTGAATTTCTCTCTGCAACGACACACAAAATTTTAGATGAAATAGACTAATTATAGACTACAACCGTTCGAAGCCTTTTGCTAAGCCACGCCCCGTCTCTGTCAGGCCACGCCCCCTCTCACTCCGCAGCCATTCTGCAACGACACACAGAACATTAAATGAAATAGATTAAATGCACCTATGCGAAGCGCTTTGCTAAGCCACGCCCCGACTCTGTAAGGCCACGCCCCCTCCCACTCCGCAGCCAACAGGGATTGAAAAAATAAAGGTAAAAATCAACTTCTGTCAGCTGCAGGGATGGGTGGGAGGTTGACTTTCTTTCTGCAACGACACACAGAAACATTAAATGAAATAGATTAAATACATCCATGCAAAGCGTCTTGCTAATCCACGCCCCCGACTCTGTCAGGTTACGCCCCCTCCCACTCCGCAGCCAACGGGGATTGAAAAAATAAAGGTAAAAATAAACTTCTGTTTGCTGCAGGGGTGGGAGGGTGAATTTCTCTCTGCAACGACACACAAAAATTTTAGATAAAATAGACTAATTATAGACTACAACTGTTCGAATCGTCTTGCTAAGTCACGCCCCCAACTCTGTAAGACCACGCCCCCTCCCACTCTGCAGCCATTCTGCAACGACACACAGAAACATTAAATGAAATAGATTAAATCACCTATGCGAAGCGCTTTGCTAAGCCACACCCCCAACTCTGTCAGGTCATGCCCCCTCCCACTCCGCAGCCAACAGGGATTGAAAGAATGAAGGGAAAAATAAACTTCTGTCAGCTGCAGGGGTGGGAGGGTGAATTTCTCTCTGCAATGACACACAAAATTTTAGATGAAATAGACTAATTTCAGACTACAACCGTTCGAAGCATCTTGATAATCCACACCCCCAACTCTGCCAGGCCACGCCCCCTCCCACTCCGCAGGCAACAGGGATTGAAAAAAATCAGCTGCAGGGGTGGGAGGGTGAATTTCTCTCTGCAACGACACACAAAAATCGTAGATGAAATTGACTAATTTTAGACTACGACCATTCAGTACTAATAAAAGATGTTTTTTTCCACTGCTACCCATTGCGGGTCCCCATAAATTACCATGTCATCGACCTGTAATTCATGCCACTCTGACCCCCGCCCCAGATCTCGGGAAACCACGCTCCGACTCTGTCAGGCCACGCCCCCTCACACTCCGCAGCCAACGAGGATTGAAAAAATGAAGGTAAAAATCAACTTCTGTCAGCTGCAGGGGCGGGAGGGAAGTTGGATTTCTTTCTGCAACAACATACAGAAACATTAAATGAAATAGATTAAATATACCCGTGCAAAGCAATGGTTTCTTCCACTGTTACCCATGGCGTGTCCTCAAAAATTACCATGGCATCGACCTGTAATTCTGGCCACCATCAAAAGAAGGACTTAACCCCCCCCCCCCCGTGTCCCATTAAACCACACCCCCTCCCACTCCGCAGCCAATAGGGATTGAAAAAATGAAGGTAAACATCAATTTCTGTCAGCTGCATTGACTTTCTCTCTGCAACGACACACAGAAACATTAAATGAAATAGATGAAATATACCCAGGCGAAGCCGGGTCTTTCTGCTAGTAATATATATATATATATATATATATATATATATATATATCTTAATAATATAAAAATGAGTTTCTGTCTGTCTGTCTGTCTGTTCTCTATGCGCGACCAAACTACTGGACCGATTTTCACCAAATTCGGCACACAGGTACATCAGGTGTCCAGGAAGGTTTTAGACCAGGTCTCATCTCTCTATGACATACCGTTCCTGAGATATTCCCAAAATATGATCTCCATTAGCCAACATTACAACTGGGAGCTTTGGTTTTAAACTCCAACTGCCATTCTCTGCAAAGGCACACACGGGGAGGGCAGGTTTCCATAACAACCAGGTAATTATCAGCAGCTGAGGATCTCATCCATTTCTATTTACTGACACTGTTAAAGGTATTCCTGTTACCATAAATATAACTTATGTGTTTTTCTATTACTACAGTTCAGTAGTAATAAAAGATGTTTTCCTCCACTGCTGCCTATTGCGTGGGCTCATAAATAAGCATGGTATCGACCTTTAATTCAGGCCACCCTAAAAGAAGTACTTAAAACCCCCGCCCCAGGTCTAACTAAGCCACACCCCCAACTCTGTCAGGCCACACCCCCTTTCACTCCGCAGCCAACAGAGATTGAAAAAATAAAGGTAAAAATCAACTTCTGTCAGCTGCAGGGATGGGTGGGAGGTTGACTTTCTTTCTGCAACAACACACACAAACATTAAATAAAATAGATTAAATACACCCATGCGAAGTGTCTTGCTAATCCACGCCCCCGACTCTGTCAGGTCACGCCCCCTCCCACTCCGCAGCCAATAGGAATTGAAAAAATTAAGGTAAAAATAAACTTCTGTTTGCTGCAGGGGTGGGAGGGTTAATTTCTCCCTGCAACGACACACAAAAATTTTAGATGAAATAGACTAATTATAGACTACAACTGTTAGAAGCCTTTTGCTAAGCCACGCCCCGTCTCTGTCAGGCCACGCCCCCTCTCACTCCGCAGCCATTCTGCAACGACACACAGAAACATTAAATAAAATAGATTAAATACACCCATGTGAAGCGTCTTGCTAATCCACGCCCCCGACTCTGTCAGGTTACGCCCCCTCCCACTCCGCAGCCAACGGGGATTGAAAACATAAAGGTAAAAATAAACTTCTGTTTGCTGCAGGGGTGGGAGGGTGAATTTCTCTCTGCAACGACACACAAACATTTTAGATAAAATAGACTAATTATAGACTACAACTGTTCGAATCGTCTTGCTAAGTCACGCCCCCAACTCTGTCAGACCACACCCCCTCCCACTCTGCAGCCTTTCTGCAACGACACACAGAAACATTAAATGAAATAGATTAAATCACCTATGCGAAGCGCTTTTCTAAGCCACGCCCCCAACTCTGTATGGCCACGCCCCCTCCCACTCCGCAGCCAACAGGGATTGAAAAAATAAAGGTAAAAATCAACTTCTGTCAGCTGCAGGGATGGGAGGAAGGATGACTTTCTCTCTGTAACGACACACAGAAACATTAAATGAAATAGATTAAATATACCTGCACAAAGCAATGTTTTCTTCCACTGCTCCCCATTGTGTTTACTCAAATTACCATGGCATTAACCTAAAATTCAGGCCACCCTGAAAAGAAGGACTTAAACCCCCCCCCCGTGTCCCATTAAACCACGCCCCCTCCCACTCCGCAGCCAGGGGGGGGCGTGGGATTGAAAAAATGAAGGTAAAAATCAATTTCTGTCAGCTGCAGGGATGGGAGGGAGGATGACTTTCTCTCTACAACGACACACAGAAACATTAAATAAATAGATGAAATATACCCAGGCGAAGCCGGGTCTTTCTGCTAGTAAAATAATAAATATTGAAATTCTGAATTTTAGAAGCAAAACAGTAACAATGCAGTTACATGGCAAGAATCTGCATAACTAATCATATGCTAAATAGTTGCAAGTCCAATTTATGTATGAGGTAGCCAAGATGATTGTCTCTAAAAAAATGTTAGTTTCACATTCAAAACTGTAGTGGATGCTGAGATATAGGGCCTGAAAGTCAAAAGTTCAAAATATAATCACCCTTTTGCTTGTCAGTGTATATTGCTACTGTACATACAATAAACATGGTGCCCTGCTGATAATATATCCTGCCTCTAATTCTCCATCATTGTATTTATATCACAATAGCCTCCACAGTTTCACATCAGGCTGTTCTTGTGGTGCTGAGACGATAGTGGGCATTTTGTGAGGAAAGATATGAGTGAGCAGAATGAATGAACAAGGGCAGAATGGATCATGAGGCAGGCACTGTGTACTGTGTCCCACATTTATTCATTTTACAGGATTTGTTACATTACAGCTTTAAAGGCTATATACACCTAAAATTCATTTTTCAATTGGTCTTTATTTACAATTTCGAGCCCCTTTCTCTGTATAGCCTTGAGATTCTCTAGTAGCAGGATCTGGATTTTTGCTGATTACTGTCAGACAGCTCAGCTGAAGGCTCCTTATCTCTGATTTATGACCTACTAAACACTCATTATAGCTCAATTCTTATCTTCCTGATAAAGAATGTGGCTTAAATAGGTGTTTATGACCCCCAAAGTGAAAGTGAAAGTACAATTCACACAGCTAGACAAATAGTGAACACTTTGTGGCAGAATGGCTGAATATTTTTAATGAAGACCCAATGAAAAAATGATTTTTTTTGCCCAAAATGGCTAAAATGCAATCATAACAATTTGCCTCCAATGGTGTACATAACCTTTAAGCTTCCAGTTATTTTTCTGTTGTTTTGTTGTTGTTGTTGTTGCTTATTAAGTTTTGGTGCCATTTCTATTAATTTCATTTTTAACACCCATTGTTAAGAAACCTATGGGATGAAAGGCCACAAAAATTCCATAAATGAAAAAAAAACATTGTTTGTAATGAGTTTTATAATTCACTACTGACTTTCATATAAAATGTAGCCGCAGTGTTTTTGGGCAAGAAAAAATGCATGAAACAATGCCAGGAAAACTGAAAAAGGCATTGTCTTTGTCAAAGAGGCTATGTGCGAAATGGCTCTTTGGCCTCTTTCATGTCAGTATTTTGTATCAGTATTTTGCATCCGTATTTGTAAGGCAAAATCAGGAGTGGAACCTAGATAGAAAAGGTATAATATACATACCTTGTATCTGTGACTCTTCTCTGTTTTGGACTCACTCCTGGTTTTGGGTTACAAATACTGATGCAAAAATACTGACCAAATACTGACCATGTGAAAAAGGCTTGTAGGTGCTTTAACATATAAACTTGTGCTGGCTTTATTGTGAAAGTTTGAGTTTTTAGAAAGAACGAACTTAAAATGTGCATGGTCAAGCATCGGAGTCAGCAAGGTAACCTGTGACTACAGCTAACCAGAATTTCCTGTTTTGAGGGATTACAGTTGGCACCTGTCACACTTCACCACATCCTGGCCAGGTGTGGCACTAAAGACCTAAATCCCACAGTGGACACTACAGCCACAATTGCCAGATTACAGTTACCAGCCAGAGATTCTAGAGAAAGAGGATTTAGCAAGATGAAATACCATGAGTTTCATTATTTGCCATTTTGCCAGCCTCCATACCTCGCTAACTGGAGAAAGAATTTTGCACTGGCTCCAGATTGCGGTTGGATGTATTACAGCCTCTATTTTGCACTAAGTAAAAAGAGACATTTATGAGTCCACCTCCGACCTGGTTTTCTGACTCCTATTACACCATACGCTGGCCATTGCACTATAAGTACTGCCTTGCACCCACGTGAGCAGTCAACATCAGGGGCACCCAAACTACCATCAAGCAGGAACCTGCCCTGAGGGAAGAAAGGGTGCCCCCTCTATTAGTTGCACTGGCCCTAAGGAACAACGGCCTGAGGGAGACCTCCATGACACATCATATTGTTAGAGCCACTACCACTCCCATCCTCCACCCTGGCTCCTCAAGGGCTCACGACACACCTGTATGTGTAAAAGTAGAGCAGGAGAAAGCCTGGCATAGGTTGCAACTTTTCTTTTTTTTGCGACATTTGAAAATGTTGCATGTGATAAATATAGTCTTAAATCGGTGTAAACCTATTCACTTGCCATAAACATAGAACACTGTGAAAAGTGGCATCAAATCGCATACCGAGACAAAATTTACTGGAAAAAATTGGCATGCAACATTTAATGCAACATATACCCCAAAAAAGAGCTGTAAATCTAATATTAAATGTCCCTGTATTTCTATGCTGGGTTGGAATATGCAGGTTTTACGTCTCGGATTGCACATGCACACATACATTAATATTGGATTTTATTGTTAATTTTATAATTATGTGCTTTATACATGGTTTAAAAAGCTGTTCAGTAAGGGCTCGTTCACATCACCGTTAGGGCTTCCGTTCAGGCTTTCCGTTCTAACATCGTTATAACGGAAAGAAACGGAATCCCTACGACGGACATCAAAACGGACACCTTTAAGAGGCATTCCGTTTTGATCCGTCATAATAGAAGCCTATGGCTCTGCATAACGGATCCGTCTGGTTGCTGTTATGCTGGACGGAAAACAAAGTCCTGTTGACAGGACTTTGTTTTCCGTCCAGCATAACGGCAACCAGACGGATCCGTTATGCAGAGCCATAGGCTTCTATTATGACGGATCAAAACGGAATGCCTCTTAAAGGTGTCCGTTTTGATGTCCGTTGTAGGGATTCCGTTTCTTTCCGTTATAACGATGTTAGAACGGAAAGCCTGAACGGAATCCCTAACAGAGATGTGAACGAGCCCTATGCTGTACATGATGCTCAAAAACGCTTTGGTTGGAGCTGAAATGTTACATGGGTAAATAGGGAGACAATGTTTGCTACTTTGAAGTGCTACCATTAAGAAAAGTATTCTGTATTATATTTCTGACATGCCATTAGGTTATGCTGTTCTGCACTAGAACTACATCTGCTGAATAGTTAATACTTCCATGCAGCAGTATGTTTCACCTCGCTATCTACTCTTATGATTGACGGTTTATGTTTAAACCAGTGCACAAAGTAGAAGTATAATATTCCCGAATGAGACAATGGTAAAACTCCATTGATTTCCTGAATGAATAGTATTGTAGTCAAATGTTCACAGGATTCTTCTATTGTGAGTGAAGAATTCTCTGTGCTCGTGTTGTTACAGATGCTCCCATGGAGAACACCGGAGGTGACATGATGGATTCTGAACTCAATCAAGAGAAGAACAACATGTGACAAACCAGCGTGGAATCGCAAGTGATAATTCAACCCTATGGACTTCTGGCTTCTGCAGCATTGATTAAATATAAAGTTCAATTCTCTGCTCAGTGGAGATGGAAAAATTCTATACATTAAATAACCTGTCACAGGCTTTTTGAACAATCCACTGCAGGTAGCAGAAATTGGGAATCGGCACGTGTGACTATTGTAAAAAGGCACAAGTACAAAAAAATTATGATTTTTTTTTAAAATCAAGCCTATTTTTCTGAGGGGTTTTTCATAAATATACTATACACAAAAGCCATGACCCCCTCAGTATATTCTTATATGAGTTTATTGCTACAAGAAAAAGAAACAATGTCACTCTTTTAAAGAGTTCCTTGCGTTACATACACATACATAAGCCAATAAGGCATCAATCGCATTGCATGAAAAATGATTTAGTAAGACTATTATGCAAGTTTTAAGTTTTTATCGGTTGTTTCATTACATTAAAGGTATTCTAGCCCGTATGAGGACAGGTGATGCCAGCCCCAGTTTATTCAGCTGAGGGTTCTACTGCTTCCCAAATTTAGACAGAGCTTCACTCTTTAAGCATAGTCCAGCAGAATCATTGCACTGGACATCCTGGTCAGTTCTTCTAGGACAGGTGGAATGGCTTGAAGCCATCACTCGTTTGATAAAGCACTTGGGCTATAACCAAATGTGTCATATTTTGGATGGGATGGGGAGGTCTCCCAAATATCTCAACAGACCAAGAAGTGGGGTTCTAGGCATTTGTACTACATATACTGCTTCTAATGGTTCAAAACCTCTAACCATAATGTATGTATTGTCTCACAGGACCAAATTATATAGATTTGCATCCTGAGCTGGGCATTTAGGGTCTCCACTAACGCACGTCTTAAAAAGAACCTGTCATTATTAAAATGAGAACTAATCTGCAGGCAGCATGTTACAGAGCAGAACTGAGCAGATTGATAAATAATTTTATGGGAAAAGATTCAGTAAATGTTGTAAAAGAAGAATTCCTGCGCTTATTCTGTGACTGACAAGTACTAGTGACTAGAAGCAGGGTTCTACCACGTCTGCTGTCCTCTAAGTTGTAATAAGTATCTATATGTGACACCATCACGCCTACCTGCACTTGTAGAGGAGAGTCCGTGATGTTGATGTGTAGTGGTGAATTCTTGATAGTTGTCTCGATCCTCCAGTCCGGTAGAAGCAGTCAGGCAGTGTAGTTAGAAAACGTGCTCCGGCCGGCAGCATGTTTCCTATTCAAAAAAACTTGCACTCCAAATCAGAGCACTGGTGACACCACGCTAGCTTACAGCTATAGGAGCTGCTGTGGACCCAAAAATCTGATACGTTTCAAAAGGATAGCCTTTCTTCCTCAAGGTTAGAGTCCTCTTGCCTGTGCTTCTCCTTATGAAAATTTGTATTTCATTCATTTAAAGTGTTTAAAGTCAAGGAGGCGGTTCTATCAGTGATTGTCAGCCTTCTCTCTATGACTGTATATACACAGATAGCTGTTAATCACTGATAGTGGAAGAAGTAAATCCCGGCACTCGCTGTCTTCAATCTTATGTCTTTATTCTGTTATCATATAGCATCACATCGGACGCGTTTCGGCTCCACCTGAGCCTTTATCAACTGTGATAACAATCAATATACACGAGTCAAATATACACAAACAATCGGAAGTGACAAAAAGTAGTTAATAGAAGCACAGGAAGTTACAACACGACTAACGTCACATACCGTTGTCTTGGTGACGCAGGAAAACAAAAAGACAAATAGAAACATAGAGCTTTGTATTTCTTGGTTCATTTAGATCCCGTCTAAAAAGAAAAATAAAAAGTCATATAAATTTAGGAAGATTCTCATTATATTAGTACTCAGTGGATATAACCATATAATCAATTTTTAAAATTTCAAAATTTTAAAATTTTAAAACTTTAAATATATGTTAGATGGGCTATTTCATATTCCCTGTTTAACCCCTTAGGCTCCAAAGTTTGAAGGGTATGGATCCAATATGCCTCTCGGTATTGTAGGATCTTTTTTATATTGCCGCCGCGGCGTGGTACCTCCACTTGTTCTATAATTTGATATTTTAATTGAGAAATTTGGTGTCCTTTTTTATCAAAATGGTATGGTACAGGGAGTAATAAATTTTTAAGTCCGAATAGTAGATTTATGTTTTCCAATGCGGTCTCTTGCATGCTGGATAGTTTCTCCAACATACAAGAGGCCGCATGGACATTTAATAAGATAGATAATGTTAGTTGTCAAACATGTGAAATAGCCCTTAATTTTATATGGTTTCCCCGTATAGGGGTGATAAAATGTATCACCTCTAATAACGTTGGAACACTGTGTGCAATTTAAGCACGGAAACGTGCCATTTTTTCGAGATGCAAGAAAGATTTGTCTAGGGATTTTGGTTGAACTCCCTATATCTGCCCGAACCAATTTATCACGCAAATTGGCCTTTTTTTTATTGCAGAAAAGAGGGGGATTTTTAAATTCCATAATTTCAGGATAAGAGTCGTGCAACAAAGGCCAATATTTTTTGACAATCCTGTCAATAGTATAATTTAATGGGTGGTATTTATGTACTAATGGTACTCTTGTGATGTTTTTTTCTTTTTCTTTTATTGGTACAGTCATATTGTCAGAACTTGTTATTTTTTGTACATCACGTACAGCATTCTTTAAAATGTGTTGTGGGTAACCTCTTTGACGGAATTTTTCAGTCATTTCTTTGAATCTAGTCTTTTTGTTAGTGGGATTGGAGACAATCCGATTTATTCTTTGATATTGGGACTTTGGAATAGCCCGCTTAGTTGATTCAGCGTGGCTGCTATCATAATGCAAAAGGCTGTTTTTATCTGTTACTTTACGGAACAGATCTGTTTCCAATGTTCCTTCTATGGTCTTGATGACCGTAGTATCCAGATAATCAATTTTAATCGGATCACATGTCATTGTAAATTTTAGTTCTGGCCATATAGTATTTAACCTTTCAAAAAAGGCCATGAGCGCCTCACGTGGCCCCTCCCATATGCAAAATATATCGTCTATAAATCTTTTCCAACATTTAATGTTGGTCACATAGACCTCATCAGTGTAAACATATTTGTCTTCAAAGTCTGCCATATAGGCATTTGCATATGGGGGGGCCACGTTAGCGCCCATCGCCGATCCCCGTTTTTGTAGAAAAAACTGGTCCTCAAACATGAAGTAATTTTCATACAATACTATTTCCAAAAGGTCAATTAAAAATTCCTGTTGTTCTTTCGGCACAAAATGAGAGTTCAACATATTTTCTACAGCCTGGATGCCCTTAACATGCTCAATTGACGTATATAGATTCACAACATCTATGGTCACCAAAAGACTACTGTCTGAGATAGTGCCCATATTCTGTATACTTTCAAGGAATGCTCCAGTATGTAACAAAAAAGATCTAGTGTGTCTTACCATTGGGGTCAAGACTTTTTCAAGCACCAGTGATAATGGAGTGAGTATAGAGTTGGTGGACGCCACAATAGGACGTCCAGGGGGGTTATTTAAGGTTTTATGAACCTTTGGCAATATGTAATCACTGATAGAACCGCCTTCTTGACTCCAAAGCCCAGAATAAACATGGACAAATTTTACTGAATGTTTTCAAATAAAACTATATATCAAACTCTGCCTGAGGAGATGGTGATGGTGATTGCCTTCCTCTGGATCAACATGCAGGATAACAGGCTGACCTGGATGGACGGAGGGCTTTTATCAGCGTTATAAACTATGTTACTATGTTACTATGTTACAATTTTCTCAGCTCCTCCTGCTCTGTAACACGTCACCTTCAGATCAGACAACATTTTCAACGTGACAGGTTCCCTTTAAATAATAATAGTTGAGTCCTAAACACCATGTGCAGTAGAAAATGCCGTTCACTACGCTATGCCAAATTAATGGACACAGTAAACATTGATGCTACAATATCTGTCCATTAGAGCTCATGCACACAACCGGTGTCGGCCCATGCCCGTATTGTGGCCTGCATACGCTGAGTCTGAAATAGACGGGCACCGGCTGTGTGCAGCCCGCATCACGGATCGCGGACCCATTCACTTCAATGGATCCGCAATCCGGGAGATGCGGAGTGGAGGCATGGATCGGAGCACCACGGAGCACTACTTTTTTTTGCGGTGCGGACCGTCGGCTGCGGATCGCGGACCCCATTCAAATGAATGGGTCCGAGATCTGAATCCGGCGGCCCCACAGTCAGTGCCCGTGCATTGTGGACCACAAATTACGGTCCACAGCATGGGCACTGACTGCACACGCTCGTGTGCATGAGCCCTTATTCATTTGAAATAGGACCCACGTCCACCTTCCACTTTTCGTTAAGTTCCTGCAGTGGTTCCTTCAGGTGTCTATTTAGCAAAGAGCTACAGTATAAGCAAATGAGATCAAATTACGGGATGTGGTTAAAGTTACATTATGGTCTATAGTACCTTACTGTATATGCGTAGAGATATACCGTACAGTGTGTTTCAAAGGAGACCTGTCACCATGAAAATGCAGTGCAATCTGCAGGAAGCATATTACAGAGTATGTAGGAAAAGATTATTTATACTTTGTCAATTAGAGATGAGCGAAGTTTTCAAAAACTTGATTCGGACGTGTGAGCGAATTTTCCAAAAATGTTTTATTTAATCCAAATTAATTCATGACGAAGCGCGTTAAAAATCAGCTATTTCCCGGCTGAATGGAGACTATGTATTGGTGTACAAAACTGTACATTGCAGAAACATGCATAGCTAGTCTGCTGTTGTAGCGAAACTGCTACTGTGCATCAGTATGACAGGCAGTTGACAGGCATCACTCTTAGAATCACTTTATACTTTACTTATTTGTTCAGTTATGGGTCCAAAACTGATCAAATAAATGAAGTTGAAACTCAGTCTTACAGATCAATGTTAGCATCAGGAATAAAGAAACGTGCAGTGGCCCAAGATTCTACAATAGAGAGAAAGAGTGCAATCCTTTTACACCGTCATTAGCTCATTCCACATAGATTTCTACAGAACCTGCTCTGTTATACGCTGAGACAAGTAGTGCCCCCATGACAGAGTGGAGAGGGTGTCAGGAGTAAGTTTATGTTGACGTCACTGTTTATTTTTCCCTTCTTCTGATCTGTCACAAGAACAAAAAAAAACAGATCCTGTCTTTTAAGCATCTGCCGTCACACAGTCAGCATTTGGTCAGTAAACGATCAGTATTCAGTATTGTTTAAGGCCAAAAAAAAGTGGATCCAAAACCTAGATGACACGTGATTGGAATATTTGCATGTCTTTTGTGCATGTACCCACTCCTGCTTTTGGCTTCCATATCATGAGCAAATCATGATGTAAAATAGGGACCATGCATTACAAGCCTTATGGATGCTCCAAAGACAGGATCTGTTGTGTTTTTCATTTTTCTGACAGATCAGAAGAAGGGTAAAATAAATGGTGATGTCAAAAAGGCCAAACAGGGAAACTAGTGGGCACATCACAGAGTGCTGAGGGTTGCAACTGCATGAGGAGTAAACACATTGGCAGGAGGAGTCAATATAGTGGTCCAGTGACAGAGTGGGAAGACTGGCAATCGCATGAGGAGCCAACATAGTGGTCATATAACAGAGGGGGGAAGGAAGGCAACCGCGTGAGGAGTCAACAAAGTGGCCCATCCATAGAGTGGGGAGGGTGGCAACTGCATAAGGAATCAACATAGTGGCCCAGTCACAGAGTGGGGAGGGTGGCAACTTCATGAGGAATCAACATAGTTGCCCAGTCACAGAGTAGTGAGGGTGGCAACTGCATGAGGAGAGTGTGGAAGTGGGGGACAAAAGCAGTGGCAGTAACAGCACAAGATAATGGCAGTAGAAGAAGATGGCAGCAGAGGCAGCAGGTGTTTGGCATCAGGCGGGTGGCAGTACTGTGCCCCTAGCCACACTAAACATCCGCTCTGATGCCACACTAGTGGCCGGGCATGAAAGCTTGTCCAGGATAAACTTGGCCAGTTGTGGCCACAAATCAAGATTGGCTTCCCAGTAGTCCAGGGGATCTTCTTCAGGTTCTGCTCCATGTCAGTAGTCATCCCTCTGTCGAATTGTGACAATTTGGCCGTCACTACGCAAGCAACTGAGCATGTATCGGGCCATTTGTGCAAGGGACTTAGAGGGACTCCCTGCCTCCATCTCCACTGCATACTGCCACAATGTTTCAGAGTCATCTGCCTGGTCTTTCTCATCACCCTCTAGCTCCTTCTGCTCCTCCTCTCCTTTCACTTGTACAGAAAAACCACCCATTTCTGTATACATTGCTTGTATACATTGCTTGTGTCCTCCTTCATGTCTCTTGTCCCCTGGCCAACCAGATTTAGCAACATCTGTTCCAGGACATGAAGCAGTGGAATGACGTTGTTCATCCCATAGTTCTGGTGACTGACAAATAAAATGGCCTCCTCAAAGGGCACGAGCAAACGGCAGCTTCCACTGCTTCCACGTCCAAGTTACACAGGGGGGTGCTCCTGTCCACCCGCATCATCAAGAAATTGTCTATGCTCATATAGTCAGTCCAACATGTGGAGTTCCAACGGGTGGAAACGTCGTATATGACCAAACCAATGAAGTGTGAACTAGGCTTAATACAAGTGTTGCACTGTCCAATTCACAGGTGAAACAATGGAGTCTATGGTATGTAGCTCACCTCTCAGTCTATAAATTCTCCCTGATATAAGAGTCCTTTTTATTTCTCCTCAGGCAAACCATCTCATGGTCCTGGGTCTACACAGAGCAATTCTCACAGGTTGCAGGGAGGCTCCATGTAGACACCACCATTTTTTCAAACCCTGTAAACTCTATGTTCTTCCCAGCAGGGTCCCTGTTGGAGTCTGCAAAAGACCTAAGACTAGGACGGAGATTTATCTTCCAACAAGACAATGATCCCAAACATAAAGCAAAATCTACAATGGAATGGTCCAAAAATAAACATATCCAGGTCTTAGAATGGCCAAGTCAAAGTCCACACCTGAATCCAATTGAGAATATGTGGAAAGAGCTGAAAACTACTGTTCACAAACGCTCTCCATCCAACCTCAAAGCGCTCGAGCTGTTTTGCAAGGAAGAATGGGCAAGAATTTCAGTCTCTAGATGTGCAAAACTGATAGAGACATACCCCTAGCGACTTGCAGCTGTAATCGCAGCAAAAGGTGGCGCAACGAAGTACTAATGCAAGGGGGCCGAATAATTTTGCACGCCCCACTTTTCAGTTTTATTATTACAAAAAAAGTTTAAATGATCCAATAAATTTCGTTCCACTTCACAATTGTGACCCACTTGTTGTTGATTCTTCACCAAAAATGTAAAATGTTTTTGTTTGAAGCCTGAAATGTGGCAAAAGGTTGAAAAGTTCCAGGGGGCCGAATACTTTCGCAAGGCACTGTATATTCAATCAATCACATATGTACAACCTGTTGACCAATAGTTAGACTACAAAGAACAGTCCTTTTTTTTTGGAAGACAGGAAGGATTTATGCTGAATGTCAGACTGAACACTATATAAATGTGTAAGAAGACAGAACACTCTATCTCTCTGCTGAGAGACCACTCTTTCCACCCTCTTGTCATGACTATTTAAGGAGGCTCAGGGACGTAACTACCATAGCGGCAGACCAGGCGACTGCTATGGGGCCCAGGGCAAGAGGAGGCCCAGTCTTAGTTGGGATTATCTTCTCTTCTACTGGAGGTGAAAACTTGGTCGGGACTCTACCCTCTAAAGCAGGGGTGCACAACGTTTTCTGGGTGGGGGCCACATTGTCCGACTGAACCAACGTCCAGGGCCGAAAATAAAATTTAAAGGGGTATTACCAACTGAAATACTGTATTTATGGCAGATTGAACACTCAGTGTATACCATTAATGTCTAGTTACAGTTCCAGGAGTCCCATAATGGGAGAAATACATGAAAAATGCATGTGAGCAGCCACAAAACAAGGACATACATGTCTGTTACCAGATGGATGGGGCCACACAGAATGGTATCAAGGGCCGCATGTGGCCCCCGGGCCGCAGGTTGTGCACCCCTGCTCTAAAGGAACAACTATTAGCAAATGAGGCAGTGGAACATGCCCCAAGGGACATTGCAAAGGGTTTAGGCAGAAACCCATCTGTCCTGTGTGGGGGGCCTGGTTTGATCCTTGCTATGGGGCCCTTACTTCTCTATGTACGCCACTGGGGAGGCTCCCTAGAAACTGCACCTGGTGGTCAGACTGGAACTACATGACACAGCTGTCCGCATTCAGAGGATTCAAAATGTATGGCTGTAACTGTGCTGAGATGAAACAAATTACACTACTAGAATGTAGCTGGAGTGCACCTTTAAACCTAATAACACTGTGTAGTGAGCAGTGGTACTTCTGGGAGATTAGTTCATCTGTTTATTTGCACCTTATAAAGGGAACCAGACACCAAACCTCAGATTACAAGTGATTGTTTCCTTTGTATTAACTAGAGTGTTTAGACAAGCTGCACCAATTAATATCTAATATACTAAATAAATATGGAGTGTGGAAAAATATACAACCCTTGGACGTCTCCATATAAACCAGACAGAAACTGGAGAAGAAGGCACAATACCGTATAGAGTAAGAGTGAAAACTCAGAGTGTAAGATACTTTCAGATAATGTAAGCTTTACATTTGGATGAACCTTTGGCACGAATCAAATGCTCAATGTGTAAAATTTATGTGATTTGATCCTGCGCACAATTCTATAACATAAATACACGGGAGTGAAGCTGCAAAAGTTCGCCAAGCTTGTCTTGTACATTATGTTTTATTTTCAAGGGAAAAAGCCTACACACTGTTCCACACTTTTTTTGTGATCTGCGGCTGTGGAAGCGGCATGCAGATGTGGACACCAAAAGGCCTTCTGTCCGCATCTTTTGAAGCCCCATTGAAATGACTGGGTCTGCATCCGATCCGCAAAAACTATATCTGTGTGCATGAGCCCTTAACCTTATACTTTCCCAAGATGGACTTCTGATTTATCCACTTTATGACACATACTACCTTCACATGAGTAGGCTGGCTAGTCATGGCTCATTTACAACTCGTAATTTACATATTTGTGCTCTCTATTTAAATGCTCTCAATGTGTTTTATAGTTGCCCTTCACCCATTCACTCTAATGTTAGAATAACAAACTTAGGCTGAGTTCACATCAGCGTGCAGCCTTTCCATTCTCTTGCTCAGTTATAGGAGCAGGAGAACGGAAAGGACGGATTCGGCACATAACTGAGCCGTACGTAGCCTACGGACCTGATTTTGTTCTTCATGACAAATTAATTTGTAACAAATTGGATTTCTTGGAGAAATTTGGCGAAGCATCTGAATCAAATTTTTAAAAACGTTGCTCATCTCTAGCATCTGGGAATCAGAAATGTGTAGTGGGCGCTTGAAGCCAAGGTGTATACACCTCTGCCCAGCGCGCATGTTTGGTTCCCTGCCACTAATGAAGTGCCTCTGCGCCTGCATGAGATTTGGCAGGGCCAGGCACTGATGTGAAGGATGCTAGGGGAGGGCTGTAGCAGCGAGATAGGCGAGATTTCCAGCTGTATGCAGTGACTTGGCTCAGCCATGGACACGTCCCAGTGATTCCACTAAGACCATTTTCATGAAGTCAGGTGCATGTTATAAGTTGTTTTTTCACATTAATACAATGATTATGAATTTCAAGAAAACCAGCTTAGGAAACAAGGCAACGTGACCAGTGTGAACATGCAAATAGGGCCGATGTGGTGAGATTCTCTTAAAACGGGTTCTCCCATGATTGATGTAAAAAATGAAAATCAGACCTCATATAGTACATAACAACACCTTTCTAACATAGCTACCTAGAACCAGCCCTGTATCTCACATGGATCTGGAGATCTCCACATTTACTACTGCAATTTATCTGCTAGATTATCTTCAGCCTGGCAGCTCTGGTCCTTTCTGCTGCAGCTCTCCCCTGTAACTGTCACAGCTTCTAACAGAAGATATCGCTGGTGACATTTTAAGATTTATGAGTACATCTGACCAGCTGAGTGACACAGACACATAAAAAATAAGGAAAAGAGCGAACAGCAGGTGGCGCTATATACAGGGTGGGCCATTTATATGGATACACCCAAATAAAATGGGAATGGTTGGTGATATTAACTTCCTGTTTGTGGCACATTAGTATATAGGAGGGGGGAAACTTTCAAGATGGTGGCCATTTTGATGTCGGCCATTTTGGATCCAACTTTAGTTTTTTAATTGGAAGAGGGTCATGTGACACATCAAACTTATTGAGAATTTCACAAGAAAAACAATGGTGCTTTGTTTTAACATAACTTTACTCTTTCAGTAGTTATTTACAAGTTTCTGACCACTTATAAAATGTATTCAAAGTGCTGCCCATTGTGTTGGATTGTCAATGCAACCCTCTTCTCCCACTCTTCACACACTGATAGCAACACTGCAGAAGAAATGCTAGCGCAGGCTTCCAGTATCTGTAGTTTCAGGTGCTGCACATCTCGTATCTTCACAGCATAGACAATTGCCTTCAGATGACCCCAAAGATAAAAGTCTAAGGGTGTCAGATCTGGAGACCTTGGGGGCCATTCAACTGGCCCACGACGACCAATCCACTTTCCAGAAAACTGTTCATCTAGGAATGCTCGGACCTGAGACCCATAATGTGGTGGTGCACCATCTTGCTGGAAAAACTCAGGGAACATGCCACCTGGCTCCAGAACACATTGCACGATATTTTAGCCAAAGCTCGGTGCCGCCGCGCAGATGCCGCCTGCAGAAGACACTGCTGCTCCTGCTCCGGTTCCACAGCGTTCCAGCCTACACTCCAGCTTGCAACCATCCGAGTGCCTGGCAGATACACCACCTACCTTAGCCTCGCAGACATCAGCTTCTTCCCCCTGTACCATCTCCTGGTCTGGTGAGTGCAGCTCCCCTGATAAGGCCAATGGCCCTCCTATGCCATCACCTCTGGTCTGGACCCAGGCCCCATGTATTTCAAGCCCCCTCCATGGCACTCACCCACCTCTGTCTGGGCAAACTCATTCCCTTTCCTCTCTGGCAGGTGAATTCATCCCAGCGCAGGAGACAAGTCTCCACCTATGCTTGACCTTGATCAGGATTTCACGCCAACACAGGCCATTTTTCAAACTCCAGCATTCTCCGAGGCCTCGGAGACCTCATCCTCTGCCTCCTCTGCCAACAGTAGGCGAGCTAAATGCCCCAAATTGAAGGACATTTGGTCTCTCCTTCATAATCTACCCACCAAAAAAGACTTAGAGGTTATCATTCAGAGAGTCGAACTCAAGCAAGATCAGGCCATTGCTGCAATTAAAGCAGACCTGACAAATGTCACTACCCAACTGACCTCTCAGACACAGGTTTCCTCTGCCCTGGACTCTCGCCTTTCTAAAATAGAAGAAACTCTATCTGCACAACGCTCCTTAAACCGACAATTGCTTCTACAAATAGACGATCAAGAAAATAGAGGTCGCCGCAATAACATTAAACTACAAGGTATACCAGAGGAAATTCCAGCATTTGACCTCCGTAAAGTTGTA
>ONZH01016898.1:0-39006 GCA_900303285.1 Rhinella marina | reverse complement strand
AGTAGCTAACATGGCTACTGACATTACAGTGGAATGCCAGTACCTTCCCGCACGCTAATTGGTTAATTAGCGTGCGGGGAGGAGACTCGAGTATGGCGCTCGAGCACACGCGGTGTTCGGCTGAACACCGCGTGGTCACGTGCGGCGCCATGTTCGGCCAAATAGTGTATTCATCCGAACATGTTCGCTCGACACTACTGGTCACATGACCCTTATCAGCCAATAGAAGCTCACAGGCAGTTAGTCTCCACACACAACAGGTTTCCATAACAACACAGCCAGTTCACTGCTGTAGGTCTGCTTTAAAGGGGCAGAGCGCTGTGGATGACACTATTAAAGAGGTATTCCGGTTACCATAAATATAACTTATGTTTTAGACTAATTCATCATCAATCATTACCTCATATAATTTAAATTTCACATATTTACCATTCAGTATTAATAAAAGATGTTTTCTTCCACTGCTACCCACTGTGTTTCCTCATAAATTACTATGGCATCGACCTGTAATTCAGGCCACCCTCAAAAGAAGGACTTAAAAGCCCCACCTCCAGGTCCCACTAAGTCACCCCCTGATCCAGTCAGGCCACGCCCCCTCTCACTCCGCAGCCGACAGGGATTGCAAAAATGAAGGTAAAAATCACGTTCTGTCAGCTGCAAGGGTGGAGGGAGGGTGAATTTCTACCTGCAGCTCATGTTCAGACTGCACAGTGCTGCTGTCTGAGATTGAGCTGTTCAAAAGGACATCCCTGTGTCTGTCCAGGCCCTGCGTATGACAGAGGACAGGGAGTCTGAAAGCCAGACTGTCCAGCCTCCCCCCGTGAAGCCGTGCCACCAGTCCCCATGAAGCCACACCCTTAAACATGAGGCCACGCCCCCTGGTTCCGTGAAGACACAAAGGAGAAGCTGTCTAAGCGTGAGCTACTGAAAGGGTGGACATCCCTGTGTCTGTCTAGGCCCTGCGCCGGGCGGTGGACAGGGAGTCTGAAAGCCAGACTGTCCAGCCTAAAACCAGACCTCTGGCCACCGTAGGGGCAGGCTGATGTTAGGGTGGCCAGATGTTCGGCTTTAGGCTGGACAGTCCAGTTTTCTGGCTCCCTGTTCCGGCAAAGTGCTTGGACGGACGCAGGGATGTCCACCTTTTCAGTAGCTCACGCTCAGACAGCTTCTCCCCCGTGTCATCATGGAGCCAGGGGGCGTGGCTTAATTTTTAGTGGTCTGGCTTCATGGGGACCGGGGGCGCTGCTTCACATTTGGGGGAATGGCCGGTGAGGTCCGGCTTTCTGGGGTGGAGATAGTGGCCACCCTAGCTGCTGTGGAGGTCACAGTTAACGGGAAGGGCGCTGTGGATGTTTCTGTTAAGGGGCGGGCACTGTAGAGGTCACTCTCGATATCTTTTAACGACACACACAAAAACATTAAATGAAATAAATTACATCAGGGATCAGTACAGAGATCTCTCCCATCATCTGTGACTGTGACGAGGGGACATCCTCTGCGTCTAGAGGAAAGAAAGTTTGTACACAAACATAGAAGAGGATTCTTTAAGGTAAGAGCAGTGAGATTATGGAACTCTCTGCCTGAGGAGGTGGTGATGGTAAGTTCACTATAAGAGTTCAGGAGGGGCCTGGATATATTTCTGGAGGGTAATAATATAATAGGTTATAGTTACTAGAGAGGGGTCGTTGTTCCAGGGAGTTATTCTGATGCCTGATTGGAGTCGGGAAGGAATTTTTTCCCCTAAAGTGAGGAAAATTGGCTTCTACCTCACAGGGGTTTTTTGCCTTCCTCTGGATCAACTTGTAGGATAACAGGGAGAACTGGATGTACAGAGGGCTTTCTTCGGCCTTATAAAGTATGTTACTATGTTTCTGTTATTGTCTAGGCCCGCACAAAGAACGAACATACAGTAAAAGTACCCTACTTAACTGAATACATACGCATTAGCGTACAAATTATATGATGCGTACGTAGCGTTAGCGTACAAAGATTTAAGGAGAATCTTCCGAAGCGAATCTGAAAATATTCAGATTCGCTTCAAGGTAAAAAATTTCCAAGATTCGTATCGAATCTACGAAGTGGCAAATAGATTCGCTCATCTCTAGTTGAGACATATAACTGCTGCAGCCAATCACTGAGCACCAGAGCGCTGGACTGGCAGGGAATCCAGTACAGCATTTCACTGGTTTTGACTGGTGTGTTAAGGATAGAAAAATTGAAAATTGAAACGATGTTGAAACCATACTGTAACAGTGAATGGAAATACCTACACAATGTGCACTTCAGGGACCGTTATCAATTCAATGAAAGGACTATTATTTCAGTTTAGGCGCTTAGTCCTCGGACACATAAGAATAGTCCTTATTCAAGCAAGCAAGGAGTGCGAATAGGTTGTCTCAGCTCCTACAACCATAGAAGACTGGCTGGTGAATGGGTGATACACAATCAGGTAGAATTTATAAGGTGTCTAGTGAAAAGCTTCCCGGAGATATTTGGGATTGGAGAACAGGAGAGCTCCTGGCAGAAGGTGATGGAAAACAGTCGTTCTACTCAACAAGGACTGAGGCGTACGCTTCCTGGACCCCAAGAGACAAATAACTCCGAGCCAAGGTGAGAAACCAGACGGCAATAAAATCACACCAGGGCTAAATCCCCTCAGACAGGGTATTTCCTTGCAATTTAATACCCCGCCTGGGCAAATCTCTTCTGCAGACGGGCATCATCTTCTGAAGAAACGCCACTTGTGAGTGTCTTTCATCTGAAGGGTCCTCAGGGGGTCTGTGTGCATGTGATGTATGTACACAGCAGCCCTGAGCTCCACATAGTGCGCCACACAAAGAAACCGTAAGGAAATGTGGATGGAGAACTCAAGAAACCAAAGACTTAAAGTAACAGAGATCGCTGTCATCATTCTGCAATCCCAGATCTTCTGGAAAGATGGAAAAGGTCAGGAAAGATGTTAAAACAGGGAAAGAATGTGAACTCATTAGATACAGACCCCAACCACTGCAGCCGTGATATCAGTGACTGTGTAATAATGTACCACACAGGACTGCTGCAGCTGGTCAGTTATCAGTTATATTCTTGTACATAGGAGCAGTATTATAGTAGTTATATTCTTGTACATAGGAGCAGTATTATAGTAGTTATATTCTTGTACATAGGAGCACTATTATAGTAGTTATATTCTTGTATATAGGAGCAGTATTATAGTAGTTATATTCTTGTACATAGGAGCAGTATTATAGTAGTATAGTCTGTACATAGGAGCGTATTATAGTAGTATATTCTTGTACATAGGAGCAGTATTATAGTAGTTATTATTCTTGTACATAGGAGCAGTATTATAGTAGTTATATTCTTGTACATAGGAGCAGTATTATAGTAGTTATATTCTTGTTAATAGGAGCAGTATTATAGTAGTTATATTCTTGTACATAGGAGGCAGTATATAGTAGTTATAGTCTTGTACATAGGAGCAGTATTTATAGTAGTTATATTCTTGTACGATAGGAGCAGTATTATAGTAGTTATATTCTTGTACATAGGAGCAGTATTATAGTAGTTATATCTTGTCATAGGAGCAGTAATATAGTAGTTATATTCTTGTACATAGGAGCAGTATTATAGTAGTTATATTCTGTACATAGGAGCAGTATTAAAGTAGTTATATTCTTGTACATAGGAGCAGTATTATAGTAGTATATTCTTGTATATAGGAGCAGTATTATAGCAGTTATATTCTTGTACATAGGAGGCAGGTAATTAATAGTAGTTATATTCTTGTATATAGGAGGCAGTATTATAGTAGTTTATATTCTTGTACATAGGAGCAGTATTACATTAGTTATATTCTTGTACATAGGAGCAGTATTATAGTAGTTATATTCTAATACATAGGAGGCAGTATTATAGTAGTTATATTCCTGTACATAGGAGCAGTATTATAGTAGTTATATTGTTGTACATAGGAGCAGTATTATAGCAGTTATACTCTTGTACATAGGAGGCAGTATTATAGTAGTTATATTCTTGTACATAAGGAGCAGTATTATAGTAGTTATATCTTGTACATAGGAGCAGTAATATAGTAGTTATATTCTTTGTACATAAGAACAGTATTATAGTAGTTATATTCTTGTACATAAGAACAGTATTATAGTAGTTATATTCTTGTACATAGGAGCAGTATTATAGTAGTTATATTCTTGTACATAGGAGCAGTATTATAGTAGTTATATTCGTGTACATAGGAGCAGTATTATAGTAGTTATATTCTTGTACATAGGAGGCAGTATTATAGTAGTTATATTCTTGTACATAGGAGCAGTATTATAGTAGTTATATTCTTGTACATAGGAGCAGTATTTATAGTAGTTATATTCTTGTACATAGGAGCAGTATTATAGTTATAGTTTATATTCTTGTATATAGGAGCAGTATTATAGTAGTTATATTCTTGTACATAGGAGCAGTATTATAGTAGTTATATTCTTGTACATAGGAGCAGTATTATAGTAGTTATATTTTCTTGTACATAGGAGCAGTATTATAGTAGTTATATTCTTGTACATAGGAGCAGTATTATAGTAGTTATATTCTTGTACATAGGAGCAGTATTATAGTAGTTATATTCTTGTACATAGGAGCAGTATTATAGTAGTTATATTCTTGTACATAGGAGCAGTATTATAGTAGTTATATTCTTGTACATAGGAGCAGTATTATAGTAGTTATAATTCTTGTAATAGGAGCAGTATTATTATTACTTGTACATAGGAGCAGTATTATTATATTATATTATTGTAGTATAGGAGCAGTATTATAGTAGTTATATTCTTGTACATAGGAGCAGTATTATAGTAGTTATATTCTTGTACATAGGAGCAGTATTATAGTAGTTATATTCTTATATATAGGAGCAGTATTATAGTAGTTATATTCTTGTACATAGGAGGCAGTATTATAGTAGATATATTCTTGTATATAGGAGCAGTATTACATTAGTTATATTCTTGTACATAGGAGCAGTATTATAGTAGTTATATTCTAATACATAGGAGGCAGTATTATAGTAGTTATATTCCTGTACATAGGAGCAGTATTATAGTAGTTATATTGTTGTACATAGGAGCAGTATTATAGCAGTTATACTCTTGTACATAGGAGGCAGTATTATAGTAGTTATATTCTTGTACATAGGAGCAGTATTATAGTAGTTATATTCTTGTACATAGGAGCAGTAATATAGTAGTTATATTCTTGTACATAAGAACAGTATTATAGTAGTTATATTCTTGTACATAAGAACAGTATTATAGTAGTTATATTCTTGTACATAGGAGCAGTATTATAGTAGTTATATTCGTGTACATAGGAGCAGTATTATAGTAGTTATATTCTTGTACATAGGAGCAGTATTATAGTAGTTATATTCTTGTACATAGGAGCAGTATTATAGTAGTTATATTCGTGTACATAGGAGCAGTGTTATATTCTTGTACAGAGGAGCAGTATTATAGTAGTTATATTCTTATATATAGGAGCAGTATTATAGTAGTTATATTCTTGTACATAGGAGGCAGTATTATAGTAGATATATTCTTGTGTATAGGAGCAGTATTACATTTGTTATATTCTTGTACATAGGAGCAGTATTATAGTAGTTATATTCTAATACATAGGAGGCAGTATTATAGTAGTTATATTCCTGTACATAGGAGCAGTATTATAGTAGTTATATTGTACATATGAGCAGTATTATAGCAGTTATACTCTTGTACATAGGAGGCAGTATTATAGTAGTTATATTCTTGTATATAGGAGGCAGTATTATAGTAGTTATATTCTTGTACATAGGAGCAGTATTATAGTAGTTATATTCTTGTACATATGAGGCAGTATTATAGTAGTTATATTCTTATATATAGGAGCAGTATTATAGTAGTTATATTCTTGTACATAGGAGGCAGTATTATAGTAGATATATTCTTGTATATAGGAGCAGTATTACATTAGTTATATTCTTGTACATAGGAGCAGTATTATAGTAGTTATATTCTAATACATAGGAGGCAGTATTATAGTAGTTATATTCCTGTACAATAGGAGCAGTATTATAGTAGTTATATTGTTTACATAGGAGCAGTATTATAGTAGTTATAGTTATATCTTGTACATAGGAGCAGTATTATAGTAGTTATATTCTTGTACATAGGAGCAGTATTATAGTAGTTATATTCTTGTACATAGGAGCAGTAATATAGTAGTTATATTCTTGTACATAGGAGCAGTATTATAGTAGTTATATTATAGTTATACATATAGGAGCAGTATTATAGTAGTTATATTCTTGTACATAGGAGCAGTATTATAGTAGTTATATTCTTGTACATAGGAGCAGTTATTATAGTAGTTATATTCTTGTACATAGGAGCAGTATTATAGTAGTTATATTCTTGTACATAGGAGCAGTATTATAGTAGTTATATTCTTTACATAGGAGCAGTATTATAGTAGTTATATTCTTGTACATAGGAGCAGTATTATTGTATAGTAAGTTATATTCTTGTACATAGGAGCAGTATTATAGTAGTTATATTCTTATATACATAGGAGCAGTATTTATAGTAGTTATATTCTTGTACATAGGAGGCAGTATTATAGTAGATTATTCTCTTGTATTATAGGAGCAGTATTATATATAGTTATATATATTCTTGTACATAGGAGCAGTATTATAGTATATATATATACAGTTAGGAGCAGTATTATAGTAGTTATATTCTTGTACATAGGAGCAGTATTATAGTAGTTATATCTGTACATAGGAGCAGTATATAGTATAGTACATAGGAGCATATTATTATATTCTTGTTATAGGAGCAGTATTACATTAGTTATATTCTTGTACATAGGAGCAGTATTATAGTAGTTATATTCTGTACATAGGAGCAGTATTATAGTAGTTATATTCTTAGTACATAGCAGTAATAGTAGTTATATATGTACATAGGAGCAGTATTATAGAGTATATTTCTTGTATATAGGAGCAGTATTACATTAGTTATATTCTTGTACATAGAGCAGTATTATAAGAGTATTCTTGTATATAGTAGTTATAGTTATATTCTTGTACATAGGAGCAGTATTATAGTAGTTATATTCTTGTACATAGGAGGCAGTATTATAGTAGTTATATTCTGTACATAGGAGCAGTATTATAGTAGTTATATTCTTGTACATAGGAGCAGTATTATAGTTAGTTATATTCTTTTATATAGGAGCAGTATTACATTAGTTATATTCTTGTACATAGGAGCAGTATTATAGTAGTTATATTCTAATACATAGGAGGCAGATTATAGTAGTATATATTCTGTACATAGGAGCAGTATATAGTATTATATTCTTGACATAGGAGCAGTATTATAGTAGTTATTTGTACATAGGAGCAGTATATATAGTATTCAATATAGCAGTATTATATATTCTTGTACATAGGAGCAGTATTATAGTAGTTATATTCTTGTACATAGGAGCAGTATTATATAGTTATATTCTTTGTACATAGGAGCAGTATTATAGTAGTTATATTTGTACATAGGAGCAGTATATAGTAGTTATATTCTTGTAGGAGCAGTATTATAGTTATATTCTTGTACATAGGAGCAGTTATAGTATTATAGCAGTTATAGTTATATCTTGTACATAGGAGGCAGATTATAGTAGTTATATTCTTGTACATAGAGCAGTATTATATATTCTTGTATATAGGACAGGTATTTAGTAGTTATATTCTTGTACATAGGAGCAGTATTATAGTTATATAGTACATCAGTATTATAGTAGTTATTGTTATACATTCTTGTAGGAGCAGTATTAGTTATAAGTAGTTATATCTTGTACATAGGAGCGTAGTATAGTAGTAGATTCTTGTACATAGGAGCAGTATTATAGTAGTTATATTCTTGTACATAGGAGGCAGTATTATAGTAGTTATATTAGTATCCAAATAATCCTACCATACTGTACAAAGACTTAATAATCAGAATAAAACTAAGACTAAAATTAGAAGAGATTATGTAACTTTACCACAGATGTCAACAGTGACTGGAATTTCTCATACTAAACCCAGTTAAACAAATAAGGTAAAAGTATATTCTGTATTGGCTAGCACTGGGCTCAGAATCTGATATCTCGGCTACCTTCCAGGTCTGTCTGACATCTCTGCATTATCTCAATCCACTGTATAATGAGACAGGAGATTTCTAAAATAGCACAACTTTCTGCACAGACAAAAACAAACTCTTCCAAGAAAACCTTCTCGACAATGTTATCTCAGGAATGACTCAGGGGAAAACCAAGTCCTGGGCAATCAATCATAATTAATTGTTATTTGTCAGTTTATCAGGGTTTGGAGATGTATAAGTCTGAAAAGGACGATAAAGCATGAAAGAATATTCTATTTATGGGGTCACTGGATGTAAGAAGGCTAGAATACTGCAAATATAATGCATCAGAAAGAGTCTGTAGCCCAAGGTGATGCTTGGGTTCCCTCAACCCTAGACCATGATGACACTTCCTTCTTCAGAAAAGTTCCTGCAGATTACTTTGCGAAATCCATAACTATGTGCAGTGGCCGGGTTTCGGGTGGCTCTAACTGTTGGTGTCACCACGTGTTGCTTCTCTCCGGAAGGGATGGTAAGGCGTGGTGCACCCCAATGGGAAATAAGTCCAGAGAGTCAGGGTCTGCAGTAAACCAGTGTGCAGGTACAAAACAATACAGGCGAGGCATAGGGCTGGCTTCTCCAGTCTCCTCCCTGGCAGAAGAATGGTTTGATGCTGAGGAAAGGTCTGAGCTAGCTGTCCCTCTCTCTATCAGAAGGCTATTACCCTGGCCAAAGGCTGGTGATGCAGGGTCTGTTGCAGAGTATCCCCATCTCAGCGTCTTCTTCTGGTCACTCAGTAGTCTGGCAGAGTCTCCTCTTCTAACCACTTTTCCTTACTGCAGAACACTAGGGACTCTGACTATTCTCCTTATACATAGCTTCTGGCTAAACTAGAACCTTCCTAGTGGGAGGAGTGGAGAAACTCAGCATAAACAGATACAATGTTACAATTCTGGTCTCTCGTAGACTTGCATTAAAGCTTTTACTCAATGGCAATGACACAGCAGTTTTTACAAAGCAGTTTTCAGACATAATATAAGAGCTAAGCCAGACATTCAAAGGGTCAATCTGTATGGATCTGGTGGTAAACAAGTTTGACTTTTTCCCTCCAAAACATTATTCATTATTAAACTCATTATCAGCTACAAAGTCCCAAAAGTCTCCCAGTATCCATTAACCCTTTCCACAGTGCTGTGCATATACAGTTCAAATGAGCAGAATATATTTCACAACATACATATAAAATGCAGTTACACTGTATTAAACAGTGCAAGTTAACCCTTTAAAGTGAAGTAAAGTGAGGAGTTGATGACTTTGCATAGGGGTAATAGGCAAATGTCCACAAATGTCTAGACTTCAAAGTACCCCTGCTCCAGGGCACTACATCTTCACCACCTCAAGGTAGGAAAACACGGGGCTTGTCTCCCCTGCCTATCCTTCACAAAGCTTTGAGAACTTAGTTGGTAGTTGAGCGGGGTCACTCCATGCTTGGACTTCAAAATTTCTACACTGAACTTAAAAAAATCTACACTTCTTAGTAGCATATGACCATGCGCACAATATATTTAAAGTAGAACTCCAACAAAAATTTTTATTCTCTGACCCGTTAGAAAGGTGCATGATGTAATCTATAGTGAATGTAATCTTCTTATCAGAGACTGTATTTGTGAGTTATCCCCTCTCTTCTTATTGTAGCTGTGTCATGCGACCAACTCCCTGACCTCCAACTGACCCAAGACAGGAAGCCAGTTACTTCTCTATTCATGTCTATGAGAGTCAGAGTGAGGCTCCCATAGAAATGCATAGAGAAATAGACTTCCTGTCCACACATAAGATGCTATGTCAGTTGGTGAGTCTGATTCCTAGTCACATGACACAGATGAGAAACGTCAGGGAGATATAACTCACAAATACAGACACTGGTAAGAAAATGACTTTCACTACAAATTATATCATGTACCTTTCTAACAGGACATAGAATACATTTTTTTGCGGGAGTTCTTTTAAAAGATGGCGAACACCAACATACAGTACAGCCATATGATTTTCCTATAGAAATATCTGCATTGGAGTAGGTATAAGAATGGCACTGCCAAAAGATGCCATGTTTCCAAAAAGTTCACAATACTGCAGCTCAGCTATACAGTCATGGTCCCACATGCTCACACAATGGGACATTCAATGGGTACACTCAGTATTGGATTCCGAGCTATCAATGAATGTGACATCATAACAAGAGCTGAAAACTACAAAGATTGATGCTGATATGGCCAAGCAACATCCTTTATGTAAAGAGATTGTTAAAAAGGAATACCATGATGATGTTCTTACAAGTGTTGGTCATGGCTCATCGGTGGAGAACCTTTCCTACCAAAATTTGAGAAGTCAAATAAAATGTTTGGTGGAGTAGAAATGATGGTCTAGGGTTGCTTTATGGATTGGACTCCTGTGCTTTCTAAAAACAGTTTGGAGTAAGCCAATTCTACTTTCAGCTCCATCCCACATCAAACAAGATTGTGAGGCCAACCTCATCACCCAACATTGGTTTCCAATCTAATCATTCTTCTGACTCATGATCCATAATCTAGTCAAAATCACTCCGAACAGGTGGAAGGCTGATAAAGGAGGGATCACCTGCATATTAAAGGGGCTTCCTTCTTTGGACAACCCCTTTCCTTTTCTATTGGCCCATTAGGACTAATGAAGTTGAGAGTGCACCTGATCTGTATGAGAAAGGTCTCCTTTGGTCAATTATTGGTCAATGTCCATAAATTCCCTCGACTTACTCTGTGAAGAGGTGTTGCCTGGGAAAACATATAGTTAGTGTATCCTTAAGAAAGCTGCACCTTTTTGTGCTTCGTTCCTGGAAAAGTACTAGTCAAACCTACTAAATCTCTTCAGTAGAGGTCCTAAGGGTTGGTCCTTCACCAATCACACATTGATGACTTATCACAAGGATGGCGTATTACAGAAAAACTCTCTTAAAGGGGTATTTCGGTTACCATAAATATAACTTATGATTTAGACTAATTCATCATCAATCATTACCTAATATAATGTCTATTTCACATATTTACCGTTCAGTAGTTATAAAGTACTTTTCTTCCCCTGCTACCCACTGTGTTCCTTATAAGTTACCATGGCACCGACCTATAGTTCTGAGCCTTTGTCAGGTCAGGCATGCTCAGTGTGCTGCTATCAGTTCTCTAGCTAAATGTTAGTGTGCTGCTGATTGGTCAGTAGAGGGGGCGTGTCTGCACTGTGATATCAGGCAGCCAATCAGTAATCATCAACACTTATGAACAAGCACAATCTCACAGCAGGAAAGCTAGGCATTGTGGGAATTGTAGTTTTGTGAGGTAAGATCAGGAGCCTTGATACTATCAGTGTGCTGCAGGCTCACACAGGAGCTAGACAAATGGATTACAAGGTAAAATGAAGCTCTGGTTATATGTACAGGTATGGGTTCTGGTTATATGTATAGGTATAGGTTCTGGTTATATGTATAGGTATGAGTTCTGGTTATATGTATAGGTATGGGTTCTGGTTATATGTATAGGTATGGGTTCTGGATATATGTTATATGTATGGGTTCTGGTTATATGTACAGGTATGGGTTCTGGTTATATGTACAGGTATGGGTTCTGGTTATATGCACAGGTATGGGTTCTGGTTATATGTATAGGTATGGGTTCTGGTTATATGTACAGGTATGGGTTCTGGTTATATGTACAGGTATGGGTTCTGGTTATATGTATAGGTATGGGTTCTGGTTATATGTATAGGTATGGGTTCTGGTTATATGTATAGGTATGGGTTCTGGTTATATGTTATATGTATAGGTATGGGTTCTGGTTATATGTATAGGTATGGGTTCTGGATATATGTACAGGTATGGGTTCTGGTTATATGTATAGGTATGGGTTCTGGTTATATGTTATATGTATAGGTATGGGTTCTAGTTATATGTACAGGTATGGGTTCTGGTTATATGTATAGGTATGGGTTCTGGTTATATGTATAGGTATGGGTTCTGGTTATATGTATAGGTATGGGTTCTGGTTACATGTATAGGTATGGGTTCTGGTTATATGTACAGGTATGGGTTCTGGTTATATGTACAGGTATGGGTTCTGGTTACATGTATAGGTATGGGTTCTGGTTATATGTACAGGTATGGGTTCTGGTTATATGTATAGGTATGGGTTCTGGTTATATGTATAGGTATGGGTTCTGGTTATATGTACAGGTATGGGTTCTGGTTATATGTACAGGTATGGGTTCTGGTTATATGTACAGGTATGGGTTCTGGTTATATGTTATATGTATGGGTTCTGGTTATATGTATAGGTATGGGCTCTGGTTATATGTACAAGTATGGGTTCTGGTTATATGTACAGGTATGGGTTCTGGTTATATGTACAGGTATGGGTTCTGGTTATATGTACAGGTATGGGTTCTGGTTATATGTACAGGTATGGGTTCTGTTAGATGTATAGGTATGGGTTCGGTTTGGTCTGGTTATATGTACAGGTATGGGTTCTGTTTAGATGTATAGGTATGGGTTCTGGTTATATGTACAGGTATGGGTTCTGGTTATATGTATAGGTATGGGTTCTGGTTATATGTACAGGTATGGGTGCTGGTTATATGTATAGGTATGGGTTCTGGTTATATGTACAGGTATGGGTGCTGGTTATATGTATAGGTATGGGTTCTGGTTATATGTACAGGTATGGGTTCTGGTTATATGTACAGGTATGGGTTCTGGTTATATGTACAGGTATGGGTTCTGGTTATATGTATAGGTATGGGTTCTGGTTATATGTACAGGTATGGGTTCTGGTTATATGTATATGTATGGGTTCTGGTTATGTGTATAGGTATGGGTTCTGGTTATATGTATAGGTATGGGTTCTGGTTATATGTACAGGTATAGGTTCTGGTTATATGTACAGGTATGGGTTCTGGTTGGGTCACAGGTTGCAGCCTTAATGTAGTTTATCAAAAATTAAAGGGGTTATCCCACGAATAATGTAAAAAATGAAAATCGGACATCATATAGGACATGACATCCTCTTTTTAACAAAGCTAGAACCAGCCCTGTACCTCACATGGATCCAGAGATCTCCACATTTATTGCTCTGCTAGATTCATATCAAGCTGACAGCTCAGGGGGCGTGTCTTTTCTGATGCATCTCAGGAGGCGTGTCTCAGCTCTCCCTATCGCAGCTCAGGAGACAGTTAAAAGTTGAAACTGAGCATGTGCGGCCTGCTCAGTGACCAGGTCAAAGAAATAAGAAATTAAGTGGTTCTATACAGATACATTCTATTGAATAACTCAGTAGCTGTACACAATTGTTAATGACATGGAATTACAAAGTTATTCAGATCCAGGTACTGGTTTGAAAACTGCCGAACATTTTTCGTGGGACAACCCCTTTAAGTTACGTTACCGGAATACCCCTTTAAAGAGCAACCATCCGCAGGTCCAATCCTATTAAGCCAGGTACAGTACCTGGTGGGGTTGATTCTGCTGTTTGAACTGATACCTGATTAAGATACTTTTTTATGCAAATGAGGGCTTTGGTGCACCAAAGGGTGGGGGATAGCACTGGAAACTTAGTGGCTGGGGTGCATCGGGTGGCTGGGCCCTGCCCCTCTGTGTACTGAGGCCCTAATTTGCATAAACAATGGAAGGCTTTTTTTTTCTTGGGAACACTGCAACTAATTTTCTATAGATTGGTATCTATTAATCAGCAGAATCAGTCCTACCACAGGCAGTATGCCTGGAGTAATAGGGTGCACTTTAACTCATCCAGCATCCTTGATGGACACCAAATATTCCTTTGCTTTCCTCTGTTTCTAGAGCAAGTCCATCCAATCCCTTGATTAGTTTTATGGTTTATTTGTGCTCCACAGACTCAGGATCAGTGATCGTTCCCGAAAAAGACGATGTGTTCTTAAAGGGGAACGTAACAAAAACTCAATTTTTCATGTTTGCTTTAGATTGCTTTACCAGTTGGACAAATAAACGCCATTAGTGCTAACGAAGACAAAACCCGACAGTTCCGATAATAAGGGTCTAAAAACAAATGTCTCCTGCGCCATTCATCATGGAGACAGATAATAAGCTGCTTGACTTCTCATCATTATTTTCTCTTCAGGAATAAAAGAAATATTTACGTAATTCTCAGTTTCTCTTTTCCACGGGGCCCGATTGTCCCCACCATGGTTGAAAATCAGATTGGTGGAGCAAAAATTCAATACCTTTGTACATACAAACACATGTATCCTATTCACGTCCGATCTGACCTTCTCCTAGGGTTCATTCCCTCGGGCCTATTGCCAGGTGTCAGATAGGTCCTCCATGGCATAAACACGCTGGGGCTCATACATCAACCTATGACAGAAAGACTGCAAAATAAGACATTCGAAAGACATTGAAAAATTATCAGTGAATTGGCCAATTCCCAAAATGTGAAACATCAATAGAGGGCTTCATCTGTTTTTTTCTTCCAAAAACAGTGCCATTCCTGTCCATGGGTTGTGTCTGGTATTGCAGTTGAGCTCCATTGAAGTGAATGGGTGAGGAGAGCCCAAGATGCCCAAGAAAAAAATGGGAAGAGCGTGAAATAGGCAAACAAGTATTGGTTTCTTGATGACACTGATGAGGGCTTGTGGTGGTGTCAATAATTTGGTGGGCCCCATTTTGATTTGTGCTATGAAGCCCATTATGAGGGTTCCTGGATTAACACTAGACGCTTAAAGGGAACCTGTCACCTGAAAACCACATATGAAACTGCCAGCATTACCTTATAGTCGCTCCCAGTCTGTTCCTAATCATGTGTTTGATGTTGTAGCCTTAGGCTCAGTAGACAAAAAAAACGATCTTTTAAGCGCTATCTTTCAGGCCAGCTTAAAGTCAAGGGGGCAGTGGCTTCCTTGCTTGAAGTCAAGGTAAGCACGCCCCCTAACTGTCCCCTTTCATTTGATTGACAGGCCGCAGTGTGTCTGGGATAGCCGAATTCTCGCGCATGCGTGGTGCGCTCCTTGGTAAAGCACTCTCCCATCTCCGGCAGCTGCTGCTTTCCAGGTTCCAGCGCCGTACTGGCCGGCGCATGCGCAATGCGAGCGCGCTCGCCATCCTTTTAGCTTCCTGAAACCCGGCGAGCAGCTGGCGATGAGAGAGAGCTTTACCAAGGAGCGCACCGCGCATGCCCGGGATTTCAGCTATCCCAGACACACTGCGGCCTGTCAATCAAATGAAAGGGGACAGTTAGGGGGCGTGCTTACCTTGACTTCAAGCAAGGAAGCCACTGCCCCCTTGACTTTAAGCTGGCCTGAAAGATAGCGCTTAAAAGATCGTTTTTTTAGTCTACTGAGCCTAAGGCTACAACATCAAACACATGATTAGGAACAGACTGGGGGCGACTATAAGGTAACGCTGGCAGTTTCATATGTGGTTTTCAGGTGACAGGTTCCCTTTAAAGGGGTTCTCCGGCAATTAAGAAAATGAAAATGCTTAAATATTACTTCATTATAAATATATTCCCAAATACCTTTCAATAGTTATAATGCCTCATTTTGTCTGGGCAGCAATCATTAGGAGAAATAAAATGGCCGCCGTCCTATTAGTACACACAGAACCTGTCCTAATCACACAGGAGGAGAAATTACTTCGCAAAGTTACTTCGCAAAGTTACAAGTTACTTCAGAACAATGAGGTAAAGAGCTGCCTCATCCTCCTCTATGCTCTGCTTGGAGACATGAAGAACAGAGATGACGGACAGGACAGACTGTGGTAATGTGGGGCTGTGGTAATGGACACTCCATACAAGAGCTGCTGCTCATTATCCACATCCCCAACTTCTCTCTGTAATTCATGTCTCCTCATGGACTCCAGTCCTTCAGAGATTCAGCTGTATTTAGGATAATAACCCCTGACGAGCAGAGCTGAGAGAAGGATGAGGCAGCTCTTTACCTCATTGTTCTGAAGTAACTTGTTCTGCTGTGTGATTAGGGCAGGTTTTGTGTGAACTAATAGGACAGCGGCCATTTTGTTTCTCCTAATGATTGCTTCCCAGACAAAAAGAGCCATTATAACTAATGAAAGGTACTTGGGAATATATTTATAATAAAGAAATATTTAAGTATTTTCATTTTCTCAATTCCTGGAGAACCCCTTTAAGCTAAACATGTCTCACGTGGAAGAGTAGAGATACTTGGAGTATTCATCCCTTGTTTGTACAGCCACTTACCAACCTTGACCCTGATGGAGTCATTCAGAGACCGTTAGGGATCCTGAGGGTAGTCACACATGTTTATATAGTGACATGCCAATACAAGATCCTGGGGGAATCATTCACAGTTCCATAGTAATCTGCGGGGAAGTCATCCCAATTTGTATAGTCTCATGTCAAGAGATTCTTGGAGAGAGTCATTCAGAGTTCTATAAGGTATTCTGAGGAATGCCAACTTTGTATACTTACATACCAAAAAGGATCCTTGCTGGAGTCATTTGAACTATAGTTCCTGGAGGAAGTCGCCACTTTTTGTATAGTCACATAGTAATTGGGAACCTTGGGTGAGTAATTCAGATTTATCTAGAAAACCTGGGCACAGTCACATATCCAGTACAGGATCCTAGAGGGAATCATTCAGAGTTGTGTAGGGATCCTCAGGGGAGTCACCGAGGTTTATACAGTTTCATACCATTAGAGATCCTGGAGGGAGTCATTCAGAGTCCTGTATGATATCCTGAGGAGTCACCTTTGTGTACTCACATACTAATAAGGATTCTTGGCTGAGTCCAGGGATCCTGGAGGGAGTCACCCTGTTTGTATAGTCACAGCCCAATTAGAAACTGCGGGTGAGTCGTTCCCAGTTTCCTAGGGAACCTGGGAACATTCATACCTGTTTTTATAGTTACATATCAATATAGGATCCTCGGGATAGTCTAGAGCTGGGCGATACGGCCCAAAAAAAATCTCGATTTTTTTTAAAAAATTTTGGACGATTCACGATTTAAATCTCGATTTTCTTATGTTAGTAAAAATATAAAAAAATAAATTAAAAAAGCCTACTATACCCCCATCAGACCTCCGATCAGCCCACTGTGCCCTCATCAGACCTCTGATCAGCCCACTGTGCACCCATCAGACCTCAGATCAGCCCACTGTGCCCCCATCAGACCTCAGATCAGCCCACTGTGCCCTCATCAGACCTCTGATCAGCCCACTGTGCCCCCATCAGACCTCAGATCAGCCCACTGTGCCCCCATCTGACCTCAGATCAGCCCACTGTGCCCCCATCAGACCTCAGATCAGCCCATTATGCCCCATCAGACCCCACATCAGCCCATTATGCCCCATCAGACCCCACATCAGCCCATTGTGCCCCATCAGACCCCACATCAGCCCAGTGTGCCCCATCAGACCCCCACATCAGCCCATTGTGCCCCATAAGACCCCACATCAGCCCAGTGTGCCCACATCAGACTCAGATCAGCCCACTGTGCCCCATAAGACCCCACATCAGCCCATTGTGCCCCATCAGACCCCACATCAGCCCATTGTGCCCATCAGACCCCACATCAGCCCATGTGCCCATCAGATCCCACATCAGCCCACTGTGCCCCCATCAGACCTCAGATCAGCCCACTGTGCCCTCATCAGACCCTTGATCAGCCCACTGTGCCCCCATCAGACCTCAGATCAGCCCACTGTGCCCCCATCTGACCTCAGATCAGCCCACTGTGCCCCCATCAGACCTCAGATCAGCCCATTATGCCCCATCAGACCCCACATCAGCCCATTATGCCCCATCAGACCCCCACATCAGCCCAGTGTGCCCCATCAGACCCCACATCAGCCCATTGTGCCCCATAAGACCCCACATCAGCCCAGTGTGCCCACATCAGACCTCAGATCAGCCCACTGTGCCCCATAAGACCCCACATCAGCCCATTGTGCCCCATCAGACCCCACATCAGCCCATTGTGCCCCATCAGACCCCACATCAGCCCATTGTGCCCCATCAGACCCCACATCAGCCCACTGTGCCCCCATCAGACCTCAGATCAGCCCACTGTGCCCCATCAGACCTCAGATTAGCCCACTGTGCCCCATCAGACCTCAGAGCAGCCCAAAGTGCCCCCTTCAGACCTCAGAGCAGCCCAAAGTGCCCCCTCCAGACCTCAGAGCAGTCCAAAGTGCCCCCTCCAGACCTCAGAGCAGCCCAAAGTGCCCCCTCCAGACCTCAGAGCAGCCCAAAGTGCCCCCTCCAGACCTCAGAGCAGCCCAAAGTGCCCCCCCTCCAGACCTCAGAGCAGCCCAAAGTGCCCCATCCAGACCTCAGAGCAGCCCAAAGTGCCCCCTTTAGACCTCAGAGCAGCCCCAAAATGCCCCCTTCAGACCTCAGAGCAGCCCAAAGTGCCCCCTCCAGACCTCAGAGCAGCCCAAAGTGCCCCCTCCAGACCTCAGAGCAGCCCAAAGTGCCCCCTCCAGACCTCAGAGCAGCCCAAAGTGCCCCCTCCAGACCTCAGAGCAGCCCAAAGTGCCCCCTCCAGACCTCAGAGCAGCCCAAAGTGTCCCCTCCAGACCTCAGAGCAGCCCAAAGTGCCCCCTCCAGACCTCAGAGCAGTCCAAAGTGTCCCCTCCAGACCTCAGAGCAGCCCAAAGTGCCCCCTCCAGACCTCAGAGCAGTCCAAAGTGCCCCCTCCAGACCTCAGAGCAGCCACCATCATAATAATAAAAAAAATCTCTCACCTCTCCTGCGCCGCGGCTCTGCTCCACGTCCGGCGCCCCTCTTCTTCTCCCGGCGCTGCACTGTCACCTGACTGCGTGCAGCGTCAGGTCAGAGTGCTCGCACTACGTCCTGACGCTGTACGCGTTCAGGACAGTGCAGCGCAGCCCCGGAAAAGAAGAGGAGCGCCGGACACCGGAGCGGAGCCGCGGCGCAGGACAGGTGAGAGATTTTTTTTATTTTATATGTCGGGCGCTATTTTAGGAAAATCGAATTCACGATTTTCCTAAAAAATAAAATCGTGAGGCTTGCAGTGGGCGAATTAATCAAATTAATTTGATTAATCGCCCAGCCCTAGGATAGTCATTCAGAGACTTGTGAAGATCTTTAGGAGAATCAGCCCAATTTGTATAGTCTTATGAAAATAGAGATTCTGGAGAGTCCTGTATGGTATCCTGAGGAGAGTTACCTTGGTTTCTAGACTCACATACCAGTAGGGATCCAAGAGGAGTCATTAAGAGTTCCCTATGGATCCCTGGGGAATTAACCTCTGTTTGTACAGTTATATACCAATAGAGATCCTAGGAGAAGTGACCTCTGTTTTTATAGTTTCAAAAAAACTCCTGGTGGGGGTCATTTAGAGTCCTGTATGGATCTCTGGGAAGATGAACCTCTGTTTCTATGGTCAGATACCAATAGAGATCCTAGGGGGAGTGACCTCTGTTCGTATAGTCAGATACCAATAGAGATCCGAAGAGTTTTGATGTCTGTATGTATAGTTTAAAAAACAACTCCTGGTGGGGGTCATTTAGCATCCTGTATGGATCTCTGGGGAGATGAACCTCTGTTTGTACAGTCCAATACCAATAGAGATCCTGGGGGAGTGACCTCTGTATGTATACTTTCAACAAATCTCCTGGATGGGTCATTTAGAGTCCTGTAGATATCCTGGGGGGAGTGACCTCTGTTTCTACAGTCAGATACCAATAGAGATCCTAGGGGGAGTGACCTCTGTTTGTATAGTTTGAACAAAGCTCCTGGAGGGGTCCTGGGGGAGTGACTTCTGTTTCTATAGTACATACCAGCAAGAATCCTTGGGGAGTTAAAGAGGTTATCCCATGACTAATGTAAAAAATAAAAATCAGACATCATATAGTACATGACAATCTCTTTCTAACAAAGCTAGAACCAGCCCTGTACCTCACATGGATCCAGAGATCTCCTCATTCATTGCTCTGCTAGATTTATATCAAGCTGACAGCTCAAGGGGAGTGTATTTTTTGCTGCAGCTTAGGGGGCGTGTCTCAGCTCTCTCTATCACAGCTCAGGAGGCATGTCTCAGCTCGCCCTATCACAGCTCAGGAGGCGTGTCTCAGCTCTCCGTATCACAGCTCAGGAGGCATGTCTCAGCTCTCCCTATCACAGCTCAGGGGGCGTGTCCATGTTCTCCCTATCACAACTCAGGAGGCAGTTGAAGGATGAAACTGAGCATGTGCGGCCATCTCAATGAGCAGGACGCAGAAATAAGAAAAGGAAAAACAGCAGGTGGCGCTATACAGATACATTTTATTGAATATCTCAGTGGCTATGCTAATTTTTTAATGACATGTAATTACAAAAGTATTAAGATCCAGGTGCTGGTTTGAAAAGTGTAGAATATTTTTCGTGGGGCAACCCCTTTAAAGCCTAAGAGATCCTTAAGAAGACTCACCACTGTCTGTATAGTCTTACACCAGTAAAGATCCTAGGGGTAGTCACATTGTTTCATATCAGAAGAGATACTGGAGGGATTCAGCCATGTTTATACAGTCACAATTTAATAAAATACTCTAAAAAAAAAAAACAGATTTTGTATTATTTTTTATGGTGGACATGGTCTTAAAGGCGATGTTCCTAAAGAATTGTGCAATGATGAGTAATATTGTAATTGCTCCTCTTTGTTCTGAATCTAGAGGTTTCGGGGATAATGTAAATTATAGCTCATGATGTAATCTTATTACTTAGGTCAAAAGCACCAGAAAAATGATCAGGAAATATGATCAGCTGTCACTTGCCGGAGTAATGCCGACCATTAATCCTCCATATTGGAAATGTACTTACCATAAATTAAGAGAAACACAAATACTATTACTTGACCCGGAGAAGTTTGAGTGAAACTAGAAGAAATGATAAATCCAGCGGCAGACAAATCTCATTTGGGTTGAATTGTAAAGAGCGGCACTTAGGGCTCCGGCGGGAGATAGATGCAGGATCGGCAGCGATGACGAAGGTCTCAGCAAGACAGAGCAATCAGACAATGGAGCCATCAGTAATGCAGACTTATGAGCTGAGGATAGAGCTTACCATCTGATGCTGTGTGACTGAATTCTTAAAGGGGAACTCTGCCATTGCCTCTATGCACATTATAAACCTGCTACTATGATACCTCCTATTCAAACACAGGTGAAACACGTCTGAGTATGGCGGCTCATGGATAGGCAGGGCAAGGTCGAGGTTAGGTTGGGGTCTAGGTTCCTGCACTGATCTGGGGTCACTCTTTTAAGGGTGGCAGCTCCTACTATGGTCACTATTTAAGGCTACTTTCACACTTGCATTGCTAATTCCGGTACTGAGTTCCGGCAGAGGATCTCAATACCAGAATTAAACTGTTCAGTTGTGATTTTGCACATCAGGATGCGTCCGTTCCGTTAGAATGCAGTTGTGTGAAATCAAAACTGAAAAAAACGGATCTGTCACTAAATACATTGAAAGTCAATGGGTGACTGATACGGTTTTTTAGTCTCCTAAAAAAACGGATCCGTCACCATTGACCTACATTAGTTTCAGTGCCAGATCTGTTTTTTTTTTTAATTTTTATGACCGGACACAAAATTACAGCTTGCTGCGGTTATGTATCCGGTCAGAAAACTGAAAGCTGCCGGAACTGAAGACATCCTGAACGGATCTCTTTCCATTCAGAATGCATGGGGACAAAACGGAACCGTTTTTTTTCTGGTATTGAGATCTTCCGGATCACAATACCGGAAAACCACAATGCAAGTGTGAAAGTAGCCTAAGGGCTCATTCAGACGGCTGTATGATGTCTACAAAAATACGGACCGTTTTTTTTGTGGACAGTTCAGCATGTCCGCAAAAAAAACGGATTGCATTCCGTTTTTTTTGTGGACCAATAGACTTCAATGGGGCCATGTCCTGATTTTCACTAACAAGTATAGGACATGAAAAGGGCCCATAGAAGTGAATGGGTCAGTATGTAATCCGCAAAAAAAACGGATCTGCATTTTTGCGGACAACAAACGGCCATCTGAATAAGCCCAAGGGCCCATTCACACAACCGTATATACATTTCCGCATCCGCAATTTTGTGGGTAATATGCGGACCCATTCACTTTCTATAAGAGAAAAAAATGCGGAATGCACACCATTTCTCACTGAAGTTCTCCCGCAAAAAAAAAAAAAAACATGTCCTATACTTGTCCGCAAGAACGGACAAGTATAGGCATTTTCCAATGGGGCGCCTGGCCGTGTTGCAGAACACACGCCGGGTGGCACCCGTAGTATTGCGAGTCCGCATTTTTGCGGACCCGCAATAATACGGTCGTGTGAATGGGCCCCTAAGGCTGGTGTTCTTTGTTATCAGGTATTTCGAGAGAACCATTAGCTTGTTAGAGCAGACGAGCAGCAGTGCAATAGTAGAGAGGACCCTCCCATGCGTTTCACTGACATCAGTTCTGTTTATAAATAAAACTTTTGTATAAAAGTTACATTGTTGCCACTTCCGTTTTACTTTTACAAGAAGCAAAGCAAATGAATGAGGAACTTGTGAGAAGTCCCTCCAGTAACGCGGCTTACCAATATATGCTACAAACCTGAGAGCAAGATGAGATCAGCAGAAATTTTGAAGGCAGCTCTGGATGTGACTGGAGTATAAGACATGCAAATTTAGTACATCTTACAATTAGTACATATAAAGTGAGATGCTGTTGAGGAGTATGGAAGGGGGACAGCAGGGGTAGCTTCCTAATCAGGACCCTGCATTATAAATGACACATAGGTGGGGGCCCCTCTCCCTCCTCTTCTGAATATATGAATAGCTGGGGGTACAACGGTCTGAAATTTGAGTTATTAATCCTGGCTGATGACGGAGAAACCACTGAGAGTAGACGAGACATCAGTGTAATGTGTGAAGAGATCTGCATAGAGCACCCAGATGAGGGGCGCGGCACGAGGACCCCCGAAATCCACCGCTCCTGAATCATGTGATTTTTTCCAGGATCATGTACTACTGTATAAAAAGGAAGAGAGAGGGGATAAAGAGCAACTCCCAGCTTTATGTCTATAGGTTGCAGTATTAAGCCTCATTCACACGTCAGTGATTCACAGATGTGTGCTGTGCGTATTCTCCACGGACAGCACACGTCCCCATTTATTTTAATGTGTGCCTTCACACATCCGCTCTATGTTGTCCGTGTTCACAGATCCATCACGCCCAAAGGTATAGACTATTACGGATCTGTGAAAAACACAGATGCAACAAGGATGCCATCCGTGTTTCACAGACCATTAGAAGGAGGTGCAATGAAAATTTATTTTACAGTGTCCGTGAAACACGGATGTCACATGGACCAAACACGGATTCTTCACGGACATCTTGATGGATGAATCATTGACCATCTTATCACAGATTACATCACGGACATGTGAGCAGGGGCGGACTGGGAACTTAAAGTGGCCCTGGAAAAAAAAAAAACTAAAAGTGTCCCCATGTTGTAGGTGGTTCCAAATTGACAGAAGACGGGGCAACACAAATAAGCGTAACCCACAAATAAGCGTAACCCAAACACAAAACCATAGCGCAAAATACCGTCCCAACAGGACCATATACCAGTGGTGACTGTCAATATCCATCATGTGTGGTCACTGGCCAATGTACATTATTCTCACAGCATTAACATACCTCCCAACCGTCCCGCATCCTGCGGGACATTCCCGGATTACAGTTGCTGTCCCGTTGCCCCGGTACAGGGGAGATATGTCACGGTTTATGGCGGCTGTCTCTGCATCCATAGGACGCAGAGACAATTGCCTGTTACATGAAGAAGCAGACAGCCGGAATCGTCTGGCTGCTTCTTACATCCTCCCTCCCGTCCCCCCTGCAGCTCTCCATACCTCTGGTCTGAGCGGAGGCGGGGCAGTCAGCCTTGTCTCCGCCCCCTCCAGAAAAGACCAGCTCATGTCCTGTTGCTGGGAAGAAGGTAAGTATATAGTGTTTTTTTTTTTATCTTTCTGTGAGTGGCACAATATGGGTGTATTACTGGGGGCACAACATATTACAGTGGGGCACAATGTGAGCATATTACTGGGGAGCACAATGTGGGCATATTACTGGGGGCACATAAAAGGGCATATTACTGGGGGCACATAACTGGGCATATTACTGGGGGGCACAATGTGGGCATATTACAGGGGGCACATAACAGGGCATATTACTGGGGGCACATAACAGGGCATATTACTGTGGGCTCAGCTGGCATATTAACTGGGGGCAGATAACTGGGAATAATTACTATGTGGAGCAGTAAGGGGGCTGGGTGGGATTAGGTGTATAGTTATGTTTTGGGAGGAGTTAGGGGCGTGGCCTAGTGCTGATAAAATTTGCCGTGTCCCTCTTTGTCCCTTTACAAAGTTGGGAGGTATGCATTAATTACCCCTCAGAGCTCATTATATACATGGTCAGGGGCAGAGAGGAGTACTTGGGCAGCCCCCTGGGGCATTGGCCCACTTTAGGATCTATGGTCAGTCCACCCCTGCATGTGAATGAGGCTTTACAGAGAGTAATGTGGGCATTGTGAGCTCAGTCTGACTACAACCCTCATCATCCTGTACCCCAAGTGTCGGTGTCTCTCATCTATCCACAGATTTCAGAGATATGAAGAATAATCTCATCTCCGCGTTCTGAGCTGTTACATTATAATTAGGTTTCGTCCTCAATATTTCTGTGGTTTCTGCTCCTTAACATTATAATCTCCGATCAGTCACATTGGAGACTTTCCTAACCTGATCAGTGTGAGATGTGTCCGGTCCCCGGAGTTACCGACATACTCCTCTCACCTCTGCCACTGACATAGCGCTCAATATCTGCCCATCTACACCAGCCCCAACCTAGAAACATTTACCCCTCTTGACTGCAGCTCTTCCTGCCCATAATCAGTCTAATAAGTCATTATAATACATGATTACATGATGATGTCATAGAGTGAGTGCATATTGTGTAGTAATCAGGATTATGATGTCTGATGATGTCATCAAGTGCAGTGAGGTCACGTGATGAATCTAATAAATCATTATAATAAAGGATAACATGATGATGTCAGAGTCATATAATCTATGTAGGAGTCAGAATATGATTGCATGATGATGTCATCAAGTGCAGTGAGGTCACACAGTTTATGTAGTAGGTCAGTCTGTGATTGAATGATGTCACACAGTACAGTGAGGTCACATGATGAATCTAATAGGTCATTATAATAAAGGATAACATGATGATGTCAGAATGAGTGCAGTGAGTTAATATTGTGTAGTAATCAGGATATGACTGGCTGATGATGTCACCAACTAGAGTGAGGTCACATGATGACTCTAATAAATCATTATAATAAATTATAACATTATGATGTCAGAGTGAGCGCAGTGAGGTCACATAATAAATGATAACAAAATGATGACAGAGTGAGTTCAGTGAGGTGGCATAATCTATGTAGGAGTCAGAATATGATTGCACAATGATGTTGTCATCAAGTGCAGTGAAGATACAGTCTATGTAGCAGGTCAGTCTGTGATTGGACGATGATGTCACCCAGTGCAGTGAGGCCACACAGTTTATGTAGTAGGTCAGTCTTTCATTGAATGATGATGTCACCCAATACAGTGATGTCATACAACTTACACTCACCGGCCACTTTATTAGGTACACCTGTCCAACTGCTCGTTAACACTTAATTTCTAATCAGCCAATCACATGGCGGCAACTCAGTGCATTTAGGCATGTAGACATGGTCAAGACAATCTCCTGCAGTTCAAACCGAGCATCAGTATGGGGAAGAAAGGTGATTTGAGTGCCTTTGAACGTGGCATGGTTGTTGGTGCCAGAAGGGCTGGTCTGAGTATTTCAGAAACTGCTGATCTACTGGGATTTTCACGCACAACCATCTCTAGGGTTTACAGAGAATGGTCCGAAAAAGAAAAAACATCCAGTGAGCGGCAGTTCTGTGGGCGGAAATGCCTTGTTGATGCCAGAGGTCAGAGGAGAATGGGCAGACTGGTTCGAGCTGATAGAAAGGCAACAGTGACTCAAATTGCCACCCGTTACAACCAAGGTAGGCAGAAGAGCATCTCTGAACGCACAGTACGTCGAACTTTGAGGCAGATGGGCTACAGCAGCAGAAGACCACACCGGGTGCCACTCCTTTCAGCTAAGAACAGGAAACTGAGGCTACAATTTGCACAAGCTCATCGAAATTGGACAGTAGAAGATTGGAAAAATGTTGCCTGGTCTGATGAGTCTCGATTTCTGCTGCGACATTCGGATGGTAGGGTCAGAATTTGGCGTCAACAACATGAAAGCATGGATCCATCCTGCCTTGTATCAACGGTTCAAGCTGGTGGTGGTGGTGTCATGGTGTGGGGAATATTTTCTTGGCACTCTTTGGGCCCCTTGGTACCAATTGAGCATCGTTGCAACGCCACAGCCTACCTGAGTATTGTTGCTGACCATGTCCATCCCTTTATGACCACAATGTACCCAACATCTGATGGCTACTTTCAGCAGGATAATGCGCCATGTCATAAAGCTGGAATCATCTCAGACTGGTTTCTTGAACATGACAATGAGTTCACTGTACTCAAATGGCCTCCACAGTCACCAGATCTCAATCCAATAGAGCATCTTTGGGATGTGGTGGAACGGGAGATTCGCATCATGGATGTGCAGCCGACAAATCTGCGGCAACTGTGTGATGCCATCATGTCAATATGGACCAAAATCTCTGAGGAATGCTTCCAGCACCTTGTTGAATCTATGCCACGAAGAATTGAGGCAGTTCTGAAGGCAAAAGGGGGTCCAACCCGTTACTAGCATGGTGTACCTAATAAAGTGGCCGGTGAATGTATGTAGCAGGTAAGTTTGTGATTGGATGGTGATGTCACTAAGGGAGTAAAGTGGGGTCACATAGTCTATGTAGCAGGTCAGTCTGAGATTGGATGATGATGTCACCCAGTGCAGTGAGGTCCCACAGTTTATGTAGTAGGTCAGTCTGTGATTGAATGATGATGTCACCCAATATAGTGATGTCATACAACTTATGCAGCAGGCAAGTTCATGATTGGATGGTGATGTCACCAAGTGAGTGAAGAGAGGCCACACAGTCTATGTAGCAGGTAAGTCTGTGTTTGGATGATGATGTCACCGAGTGCAGTGAGGTCACACAGTTTATGTAGTAGGTCAGTCTGTCATTAAATGATGATCTCACCCAATATAGTGATGTCATATAACGTTTGTAGCAGGTAAATTCATATTTGGATTGTGATGTCACCGAGTGAGTGAAGTGAGGCCACATAGTCTAAATAGCAGGTCAGTCTGTGATTGGATGATGATGTCACCCAGCGCCATCATACAGAAAGAGGGTAACCTAGAAACGTTTACCCCCTCCTGACCGCAGCTCTTCCTGCCCATAATCAGTCTATGTCATTATAATAAATGATTACATGATGATGTCATAGAGTGAGTGTAGTGATAGCATATTGTGTAGTAATCAGGATATGACTGGCTGATGATGTCACCAACTAGAGTGAGGTCACATGATGACTCTAATAAATCATTATAATAAAGGATAACATGATGATGTCAGAGCAAGTGAGGTTGTATAATGTATGTAGGAGTCAAAATATGATTGCAGGATGATGTCATCAAGTGCAGTGAAGTCACATTATGTAGTTGGTCAGTCTGTGATTGGGTGATGATGTCACCTAGTGCAGTGAGGTCACACAATCGTCATTCTATGAATTGGATGATGTTACCGAGTGCAGTGAGGTCACATGATGAATCTAATAAACCATTATAATAAATGACAACATGATGTCAGAGTGAGTGCAGTGAGGTTGTATAATCTATGTAGGAGTCAGAATATGATTGCACGATGATGTCATAAAGTGGAATGAAGTCACATTATGTAGTAGGTCAGTCTGTGATTGAATGATGACATCGCCCAATGCAGTGATGTCATACAACTTAAGGTAAGTTTGTGATTGGATGGTGATGTCACTGAGTGAGTGAAGTGAGGCCGCATAGTCTATGTAGCAGGTCAGTCTGTGATTGGATGATGTCACCCAGTGCAATGAGGTCACACAATAGTCATTTTATGAATTGGATGATGATGTCACCGAGTGCAGTGAGGTCACACAATAGTCATTCTATGAATTGGATGATGATGTCACCGAGTGGAGTGAGGTCACACAGTTTATGTAGTAGGTCAGTCTGTGATTGAATGATGATCTCACCCAATATAGTGATGTCATATAACTTTTGTAGCAGGTAAATTCATGTTTGGATTGTGATGTCACCAAGTGAGTGAAGTGAGGCCACACAGTCTATGTAGCAGGTCAGTCTGTGATTGAAAGATGATGTCACACAATCTATTTAGAGGGTCAGTCTCTGATTAGATGATGTCACAGGACGAGTACAAGAAGTCGCAGATCAGTGCAGGTTTTCAGCCACCAGCTGTGAACCAGAATGCGCTCATTCACTTACAGCAAGCAGTAGTTTTGAAAAAATGGTGAGGAATTAAAACACAAAGTATATGAGAAAGCTGCAGAAATAAGGATGAGGCTTGAAGTGACTGCAGTATGTCGGTGCACGGACACGGGGCTCGCTGATCTCATAGGCCCAGTATCTGGACTCCGCATCATCCTCTTCGTATCAGCCATGAGCCTCTCGGCTTTTCCCAGCAACTATTCCCTCTCTCCTGGGGTATCCCCCATATGTTCTTTTAAAGTAACACTGCCCTTTTTTTTTGCACTTGTTTCTGGTCTCCAATTTCATTGCCTTCATGAGCGCAAGAGGAAAATGCCCCACTGCGCCGGAGACCCGTCCAAGCACCAATCTGTTACCCCAAGGCTTCCAGTAAGTGACATTAGATGGAGATAACCCCCTCCCATCCTCCCCGGCACATGGAGCCCTCACAAAGTCCTCAGTGTTACCGCCTGACACATGCTAATCTGCAGGTCAGGGGTCTTGCCTCCTCCACTTACTAAAAACATCCCCTTTAAACGCCTTGTCAGGCAGGAATTTACCTCTGTAAAAAGGGAAAGCGTTTGCAAAATTTCAGATTGTCCAGGTACAATGGCTTACCTCGCCTGGCAAGCAATTAGGATTTAAAGGGGAAGTAGACCTTTAAAGGGCTGTACGGAATTAAACCTGAAAAACACGGCTGCTTTCTTTCACAAACAGCGCCACACCTGTCCGCAGGTTGTGTGCGGTATTGCACCTCAGACCCATTCAGTTCAATTAACCTGCAATACCAGATGCAGCCTATGGACGGGGGTGGGGAGCTGTTTCTGGAGAAATCAGCCATGTTTTCCTAACCCTTTAACATTTCAGGTCATCGGTCATGGAGAGCAGATCTCAGGGACCCGCCATGTGTTTATTTCCCAGTATACACCTCTCAGGATGACCTGCATTCAGTCCATGAAGGTGGCTATGGACTTGTGGCAAGTTTCCCCTCCAAAACCTGTTAAAGTGGACTTCCCCTTTAAATGCTAAGTGCCACCTTGTATCCCACATCTGGAGGATGTATGTTCTTCTAAGGTCAGCCATGCTAAGGGTCAAGACTTTCCCATGATAAATGTCTCCATGTAGGTGCTGAACATTACATTTTTTAAGGAGGGGGTGGGGGGGTCATAAATAATGCAAATATGCACCCCCTCATCAGAAATGCATATGGCGCCCCCTTCTGGTTGTCACCAACACACCACTAACCATCCTTTCACCTCTCTGTTCTGGGTTAATTCCCCTACAACTTTCCAATATAATACATTTTGTGCTCCAAGATCTCTGCTTGCTGTTAGTGAATGGAATATTTATTTATTGTTACAATTGTATCCAGCTCGGACAATCAGGTTGATACATTTGCTCTGCGCTGACACATTGTAACAAAACTACCAGGACAGAGGAGAGATCTGTGCAGCTGAATTGTTCTTGTGTTTTCCGGAACACGGGATACAATCACCGACATGATGGGAGTGATAGTTGTTACTGAATTGCTCTGAACCTTAGAAGATCCTGTGCGCTGACCCGTGATCCTGTGAGCGGCCCGCACTGCATGAGAGAGGAAATCAACGCTACATGTTTTCTGCGTTGCTCCCATCATGCTTCATTTCCAAATCCTATGACCACAATTTACTTGTAGGCTGGAACAACAGCGCCATCACCATGAGGTGGTCAGCAAAGGTATTGCACCTAATGTCAATGAGAAGTACTGCACAAAGTATTTATAACATTTACATAAAGTACTCGGTTCTCTCTTGTATGGCTTCATGTCAGTGCTGCCCCCTGCTGGGTGTTGTAGACTATGCAGTGTATCATAGCACAGAACACTGTGCAATGTGTGGTGGAGACAGTTGGTAGAATTTTGAATGCAGCTCTGGATGTGAATGGAGTAATAGAGACTTGACATCTTTAGTATTCTATTCCAACCTCCAGCTGGTCGGAAACTACATCTCCCAGCATGCTTCATTAGATTCTATGGGACTTGTAAAAACAGCCAAGCAAGTGTGAATGCTAGGAGTTGTAGTTTCCCCATAAGTGGAGTGTCGAAGGTTGGCAGCCATTAGCCTGTCCATAGAGCCGCTCATCCAGCTCTCCACAGGCTCTGTTCACACTAGCCTTGATGCTTCTGTTCATGCATTTCTGTCTAGTCTCTGATGGCAGTGTGAACAGAGTCCTAAAAGAAGCTTCTTACTCACCGCTGATTTCCACAGCTATTGCCTATGCAAGTGTCAGTTTTCACTGTAGTTCTGGAATTCTATTCATTCAGGATGTAAATAATTAATATAAATAGTTAAATATACATAACAATTACCGCAGGTTTATTATGGTGTGAACGCGATGACGAGTGATGGGTGATCAGATTTGGACGGCTGCTTCTATATAGATATAATCCCAAGTGATATTTACAGGGTTTATGTTCAGTTTTGGAAGCTGCGTGTATGGAAAGTTCACAGCAGCACTGAGTATATAAGGAGTGGAGCGTGTTGGTTATAGATATCAGGCCCACCCATTACTCCTGGATCTGCCCCCAACCTAAAGCATTTGAATCATTAAAAGTACCCGTGGCCAATACAGACCACACTCAGACCCCTTTATACAGACCCCACATTTTAAAAGCACAGATCCCCCGATCTATACAGACCCCAGATCAGACCCCCTTTATACAGACCCCAGACCAGGCCCCACATTTTAAAAAGCACAGATCCCCCGACCTATACAGACCCCAGACCAGACCCCCCTTTAAACTGGCTCAGACCAGACTCCACACATTAAAGAGCACAGATCCCCTGATCTATACAGACCCCAGACCATACCCCCTTTATACTGGCCCCAGACCAGGCCCCACACATTAAAGAGCACAGATCCCCTGATCTATACAGACCCCAGACCCACTTTATACTGGCCCCAGACTAGGCCCCACACATTAAAGAACAAAGATCCCCCAATCTATACAGACCCCAGACCAGACCCCCTTTATACTGGCCCCAGACCAGGCCCCACACATTAAAGAGCACTGATCCCCTGATCTATACAGACCCTGGACCAGACCCCCTTTATACACAGCAGCACTGAGTATATAAGGAGTGGAGCGTGTTGGTTATAGATATCAGGCCCACCCATTACTCCTGGATCTGCCCCCAACCTAAAGCATTTGAATCATTAAAAGTACCCGTGGCCAATACAGACCACACTCAGACCCCCTTTATACAGACCCCACATTTTAAAAAGCACAGATCCCCCGATCTATACAGACCCCAGATCAGACCCCTTTATACAGACCCAGACCAGGCCCCACATTTTAAAAAGCACAGATCCCCCGACCTATACAGACCCCAGACCAGACCCCCCTTTAAACTGCTCAGACCAGACTCCACACATTAAAGAGCACAGATCCCCTGATCTATACAGACCCCAGACCATACCCCATTTATACTGGCCCCAGACCAGGGCCCCACACATTTACAGGACACAGATTCCCCAGATCTATACAGATCCAAGACCAGACACCCCTTATATACTGAACCCAGACCAGACTCCACAAATTAAAGAGCACAGATCCCCGATCTATACAGACCCCAGACCAGACACCCCTTTATACTGAACCCAGACCAGACTCCACAAATTAAAGAGCACAGATCCCCCGATCTATACAGAACCCCAGACCAGACCCCCTTTATACTGACCCCAGACCAGGCCCCACATATTAAAGAGCACAGATCCCTCGATCTATACAGACCCCAGACCAGACCCCCTTTATACTGAACCCAGACCAGACTCCACACATTAAAGAGCACAGATCCCCCGATCTATACAGACCCCAGACCAGACCCCCTTTATACTGACCCCAGACCAGGCCCCACACATTAAAGAGCAACAGATCCCCCGATCTATACAGACCCCAGACCAGACCCCCTTTATACTGACCCCAGACCAGGCCCACACATTAAAGAACACAGATCCCCCAATCTATACAGACCCCAGACCAGACCCACTTTATACTGGCCCCAGAGTAGGCCCCACACATTAAAGAACACAGATCCCCAATCTATACAGACCCCAGACCAGACCCCCTTTATACTGGCCCCAGACCAGGCCCCACACATTAAAGAGCACAGATCCCCTGATCTATACAGACCCCAGACCAGACCCACTTTATACTGGCCCAGACTAGGCCCCACACATTAAAGAACAAAGATCCCCCAATCTATACAGACCCCAGACCAGACCCCCTTTATACTGGCCCCAGACCAGGCCCCACACATTAAAGAGCACTGATCCCCTGATCTATACAGACCCTGGACCAGACCCCCTTTATACACAGCAGCACTGAGTATATAAGGAGTGGAGCGTGTTGGTTATAGATATCAGGCCCACCCATTACTCCTGGATCTGCCCCAACCTAAAGCATTTGAATCATTAAAAGTACCCGTGGCCAATACAGACCACACTCAGACCCCCTTTATACAGACCCCACATTTTAAAAAGCACAGATCCCCCGATCTATACAGACCCCAGATCAGACCCCCTTATACAGACCCCAGACCAGGCCCCACATTTTAAAAAGCACAGATCCCCCCGACCTATACAGACCCCAGACCAGACCCCCCTTTAAACTGGCTCAGACCAGACTCCACACATTAAAGAGCACAGATCCCCTGATCTATACAGACCCCAGACCATACCCCATTTACAGACCCCAGACCAGACCCCCTTTATACTGGCCCCAGACCAGGCCCCACACATTAAAGAGCACAGATCCCCTGATCTATACAGACCCCAGACCAGACCCACTTTATACTGGCCCCAGACTAGGCCCCACACATTAAAGAACAAAGATCCCCCAATCTATACAGACCCCAGACCAGACCCCCTTTATTACTGGCCCCAGACCAGGCCCCACACATTAAAGAGCACTGATCCCTGATCTATACAGACCCTGGACCAGACCCCCTTTATACTGGCCCCAGACCAGGCCCCACACATTAAAGAACACAGATCCCCCGATCTATACAGACCCCAGACCAGACCCACTTTATACTGGCCCCAGACCAGGCCCCACACATTTAGAGGGCACAAGTCCCCCATCTATACAGACCCTGGAACAAACCTCCCATCTGGACAGACCCCAGACCAGACCACCATAGAGACCACAAATTAGAATCCCCATCTATATAAACCCGAGACCTAAACCCCCTATCTATACAGAGTGTAAACCAGACCTCCTGCTATACAAACCCCAGATCAGACCTCCCACCTTTACAGAACACAGCCCCCCTTCCCCCAGAGATACAAACACCAGGCCAGGTTCCTCATCTTTACAGACCCCAAAGCCAAGACCATCTATACAAACCCAAGACCAAACTTACCCATCTATACAGACCCCAGACCAGGTCCCTTGTGTATATGTACCCCAGACCAGGTTCCTCATCTATACATACCCCAGACCAAACTTCACATCTGAACAGACCCCAGACCAAACCACCATAAAACCCCAGACCCCCATTTACAGAGACCACAGATTAGACTCCCCCATCTATATAAACCCCAGACCTGAACCTTCCATCTATACAGAGTGTAAACCAGAACCCCACCACCCCTCAGCAATACAAACACCAGACCAGGTCCCTCATCTTTACAGACCCCAGACCAGGCACCATCTATACAAACCCAAGGCTAAACCCACCCATCTATACAGACCCCAGACCAGGTCCTTTGTGTATACAGACCCCAGACCAGGTCCCTCATCTATACATACCCCAGACAAGACCATACCATCAATACAGACCCCAGACCCTCCAATCTATACAGACCCCAGCCCAAACTTCACATTTATACAGACCCCATACAGACCCTCCCATCTGTACAGACCCCCAGACCAGGTCCCTCATCTATACATACCCCAGACCAATCCCTCCCATCAGTACAGACCACAGACCAGACCATCTCATCAATATAGACTCCAGACCCTCCAATCTACACAAACCCCAGACCAGACTCTCCCATCTCGACAGACCCCAGACCAGACCCTTCTTTCCATCAATCTCCCATAAATCCTGTTTAGACCCTAGACTCAGACCCCACTCACAGAAAATACACCAACAAAATGTTTTTAATTTATTTAAAATTTATTAATTTATTTAATTTATAGAGAGTATGATGGTCATTTCCAAGGACCGCCGTTTTATACCAGTTTTTGTTTCCCCCACTTTGCTGGTGGAGAGTGCGCTTAATTTATGACGAGGCGCAGGTCGAAGTCTGGATTGGAGCTCTGGCCCCCATCCACTGTCCTTACGTCCCCCCTCCACCCCAGATGATTAAATACAATATTGAGGTCTGAATAATTACCTTATGGTCAGAACAGGAGGCACTTTGTCTCGGGTCCTGTCAGGATCCTGTCAGTCCTCACTGACAGCCGCTCTGGATTCAGTTCTGCGTTGAAAGCAATTTAAAAGCAACTTATTGACAGCAGCAATCTGGAGAGACATGCTGCCCGCAGGCCTCGGCAGGGAAAGAATGAACATTACGGAAAAATGCAACCAGAAGGGTATACGACGACAGACACGATCCACAGAGCGGGAGCCGCATTGTTTTACTGATTTTCTACCAGTTCTCAGTAATTTCATGGAGTTTATTCACATCCAGAGCTGCTGGCAGAATTGTGATGGCTGCCCGTGGATAAAGAGAGACGTTTATCTCCACCTCTTTGTCCAACACCTAAGAACAATCAAGGAAATCTTCCATCTGCTGGTAGCCACCACTGGGCGGAGCTAGAGGCACCTACTCATATTGGTCTCTTTGTTGTGAGCTCCCCCTAATGGTGGCCAGAGACAGAATTTAATTAAACTCTGAATGAAGGACTGGTACTGTATGTTAGGGGGCCACACTTTAGGGGGCCACCCTGCGGTCCTGGTAGTGTCGTTTATAGCCCCAGTCTGTAGGCACTTATTGTAAGGGGGCACTCTGTTATCACTCTATAGTAGGGGTACTCTGCTGCACTGTGCTTAAATTATCATTTAATATGAGGCAGACTGGCAGTGCTATTTGCAAGGATAGGTATTTTTGGGGGCACTCTTTAGGTAGAGGGCACTCCTCTGAAATTGTGTAAGTTGGCAGTACTGTTTATTGGCCGTACTCTGCTGGTAGTATTACTTATTGAAAGCGCTCTGCTAGTAGTATTATTTATTGGACATTCTGTCAGTAGTATTTTTTATTGTGGGCACTCTGCTGGTAGTAATATTGATGGAACTTTGCTGGTAGTATGTATTTTAAGGGTTACTCGGTGGGGTATTATTAGTTATTGGAGACACTCCCGGTAAGAATTATTTATTGGATCCACTGTATTGATATTGTTTATTGGTGGCACTCTGTTAGTAGTATTATTTATTGGTGGCACTCTGTTAGTAGTATCATTTATTGGTGGCACTCAGTAGCATCATTTATTGGTGGCACTCTCTTAGTAGTATTATTTATTGGTGGCATTCTATCAGCAGTATTATTTATTGGTGGCATTCTATCAGCAGTATTATTTATTGTGGGCACTCTGCTGGTAGTATTATTTATGGCAACTTTGCTGGTAGTATGAATTATTAGAGGTACTTTGTTATTATTATTAGGTATTGGAGACATTCCCAGTAGAATTATTTATTGGGTCACTCTGGTTGATATTATTATTTATTGGTGCACTCTGTTAGTAGTATTATTTATTGGAGGCACTCTGTTAGTAGTATCATTTATTGGTGGCACTCTGTTAGTAGTATCATTTATTGGTGGCACTCTGTTAGTAGTATTATTTATTGGTGGCACTCTGTTAGTATTATCATTTATTGGTGGCACTCTGTTAGAGTGCCACCAATAATGATACTACTAACAGAGTGCCACCAATAAATAATAATATCAACAGAGTGACCCAATAAATAATTCTACCGGGAGTGTCTCCAATAACTAATAATACCAACAAAGTACCTCTAATAATTCATTACTACCAGCAAAGTGCCATAAATAATACTACCAGCAGAGTACCCACAATAAATAATACTGCTGACAGAATGCCACCAATAAACAATACTACTAACAGAGTGCCACCAATAAATGATGCTACAGAGTGCCACCAATAAATGATACTACTAACAGAGTGCCACCAATAAATGATACTACTGTTAGTAGTATCATTTATTGGTGGCACTCTGTAGCATCATTTATTGGTGGCACTCTGTTAGTAGTATTGTTTATTGGTGGCATTCTGTCAGCAGTATTATTTATTGTGGGTACTCTGCTGGTAGTATTATTTATGGCACTTTGCTGGTAGTATGAATTATTAGAGGTACTTTGTTGGTATTATTAGTTATTGGAGACACTCCCGGTAGAATTATTTATTGGGTCACTCTGTTGATATTATTATTTATTGGTGGCACTCTGTTAGTAGTATTATTTATTGGTGGCATTCTGTCAGCAGTATTATTTATTGTGGGCACTCTGCTGGTAGTATTATTGATGGCTGGTAGTATGACTTATTAGAGGTACTCTGTTGGTATTATTGATTATTGGAGACACTCCCAGTAGTATTATTTATTGGGCCATTTTATTGATATTATTTATTGGTGGCACTCTGTTAGTAGTATCATTTATTGGTGGCACTCTGTTAGTAGTATCATTTATTGGTAGCACTCAGTAATATCATTTATTGGTGGCACTCTGTTAGTAGTATTATTTATTGGTAGCACTCAGTAATATCATTTATTGGTGGCACTCTGTAGTAGTATTATTTATTGGTGGCATTTTGTCAGCAGTATTATTTATTGTGGGCACTCTGCTGGTAGTATTATTGATGGCTGGTAGTATGAATTATTAGAGGTACTCTGTTGGTATTATTGATTATTGGAGACACTCCCAGTAGTATTATTTATTGGGCCACTTTTATTGATATTATTTATTGGTGGCAGTCTGTTAGTAGTATTATTTATTGGTGGCACTCTGTTACCAATATTATTTGTTGTTGGCACTCTTTTGGCAGCATTATTTAATAAAGGTACTCTGTCGATAGAATTATTAATTGGAGGCACATTACTGGTAGAATTAGTTATTGGGAGACACTCTTGGTAGCATTATTAGGGCACTCTGTTGGCATGATCATTTATTATAGGGCAATCTGTTGGCAGTACTATTTATTGGTGGCACTCTCTTGGTAGTATTATTTATTGGTAGCTACCATTAAAGGGGCAGTGGGGTACTGTGAGGTCACTGTTAAAGCAGCGGGGTACTGGTACTGTGAGGTCACTGTTAAAGGGGCAGTTGCTGTGGAGGTCTCTGTCAAGGGGGCCCGGAATAGTGGAGGTCAGTTAAGGGGACTGTAACCTATGGTCAGTGTTAAGGGGTGGGTGCTGTAGAGGTCACTGTTAAGGGGGAAGGCTCCTGTGGAGGTCACTGTCAAAGGGTGAGGTGCTGTGGAACTCGATGTTAAAGGGGCAGGCTGCTGTGAAGGTCAAAGTTAAGGAGTTGGGTTGCTGTGGAGGTCCCATTTTAAGAAGACGGGGCACTGTGGGGGGGTCAGTGTTAAGAGGTGAGGGCTGTGGAGGTCACTGTTAAGGAGGCGGGGTGCTGTAGAGGTCACTGTCGATATCTTTTAACAACACACACAAAACATTAAATGAAATAGATGAAATATATACCCGGGCGAAGCCGGGTCCTTCTTCTAGTTGTGTTATATTTGCCAGTTTCCACTTAAAGAGACATTGTACCTAACTGTGTACTGTTGACTCTATGTCTGTGCCCACATTGAGAGACTGTAACCACTAGGCCTGTTGCCTGTCCATGACATAGAGAGCACATTAGTTTAAGTGGGCACCATGTAATACTTCATTTCCCCTGTGGAGGTGCTGCAGGGGAATTGAAACCTTGTTGATCAGTTCCCTCATTGATCGCAGGTGATCACAAGGGCTTCCAGCAGCATAAGACCTCTTGATTAGATTACTTATGGAGACCTTTTAAAATAGAGTAAGTTTCAAAATGGACAACCCCTTTAAATAGCTAAAATAGGCATCTAAGGCAATTTTCTTTCTGAAAACTGGACTCAACAAAATGTGTGCTCGCCCCTTTAAATCTGGTTGCCATAAATTCCCGAACTCCTTTTTATTTTTCGTTATAAACAGATTGAATTAATTTCTGATATTGCATCTCACTTTCTTTGGGATGAAAATCAAAAGGGTCTATAAAATGAGGAGGAAGGAGACCCCCCTTTATCCGTGCGCTGCAGTTGTTGACATGGAAGAC